>JAVXUP010003008.1:0-92823 GCA_033070095.1 Escallonia herrerae | reverse complement strand
AATCCGAGATCGGATGAGCGGTATTACATTTATAGATTCCAAAATAGCGATTTTTTAGGGCGTCTAAATTAGGATTTTTCACGAATTTATAAAAAATAGCTAGAGCTAGATTTTGCCAAAGTACGAAAAAGAGACCCTAGTTATTTTTAAAAGATCTATATCAGGTAAAAATTTCAGATTTTTCCAAAGACTGGAAAGGGGTTAACTGATACGGGGAACCTTGTAACTTTGCAGTGTAATTTAAAATATCAAGCCATTTCGCGCGAAACTTTTATGAGAACCCTAGGATGTTGGGAAGTTCCATCCCCCAGGAATTCGGGCCATTCCGAAGTCGTTAGCTATTTTTTTGGCCGAACGGGCTTTTAAGCGCTCGATCCGGACACCGGTTCGGGATTTTTGGGCGAAAAGTCCGTAAAATACTTTTTAGATCAAGAATGAATTCGGGAAGCTTAAAATAGCATTTCAAAGCACTTTTGAGATTTTCTGATGCCAGGGGCATTTTGGTAATTTGCCACCCCGAGAGGGGTATTTTGGTAATTTTACGGTGTTAAGTTTTTCAAAGGACTTTTTAGTCCAGAAATGTAAGTAAAACACCTGAAAGGTTGTTTTGAAGCTGGTTTGGGGCGTTAGGGTGATAATGAACCCCCGGGGCATTTCGATAATTTGCCGCTCATCGGGGGTATTTTGGTAATTGAACATTGTAACACAACTGGAGGAAATAATTTTTTTAAGACACTATGTGTGTTCCTAGGGTGTAACACTATGTGTGTTTAATGTGAATACGAAACGTAATTGTCGCTAAAGGTGAAAACTTAATTAGACAGTTTTTCACGAATTTATAAAAAATAGCTAGAGCTAGATTTTGCCAAAGTGAAAAAAGAGACCCTAGTTATTTTTAAAAGATCTATATCAGGGAAAAATTTCAGATTTTTCCAAAGACTGGAAAGGGGTTAACTGATTGAGGGGAACCTTGTAACTTTGTAGTGTAATTTAAAATATCAAGCCAGCGCGATTTCGCGCGAAACTTTTATGAGAACCCTAGGATGTTGGGAAGTTCCATCCCCCAGGATTTCGGGCCATTCCGAAGTCGTTAGCTATTTTTTGGCCGAACGGGCTTTTAAGCGCTCGATCCAGACACCGGTTCGGGATTTTTGCGAAAAGTCCGTAGAATACTTTTTAGATCAAGAATGAATTCGGAAGCTTAAAATAGCATTTCAAAGCACTTTTGAGATTGTTCTGATGCCAGGGGCATTTTGGTAATTTGCCACCCCGAGAGGGGTATTTTGGTAATTTTACGGTGTTAAGTTTTTCAAAGGACTTTCTAGTCCAGAAATGTAAGTAAAACACCTGAAAGGTTGTTTTGAAGCTGGTTTGGGGCGTTAGGGTGATAATGAACCCCCGGGGCATTTCGGTAATTTGCCGCTCATCGGGGGTATTTTGGTAATTAGACATTGTAAAATTTTCCGCAACTGGAGGAAATAGTCTTTATTTTTATTTTATTTAATTCTATGACTTGTTGAGAATGATATAATTTTTATTTTTTAGATTTCAGTATAAATATGGATGCAACTGGAGGAAATACTTTTTGTGAAGATTCTGATCCACCTTACTTGGGTCAAGTTTTTCAAACACTGGACGAAGTTGAAGCATACTATAGAGCATATTCGAAAACGATAGGTTTCGGTATTAGAACTAAGACGACTAGAAAACGGGCGAATACAGATCAAATTTGTGGAAGACTATTTGAGTGTCATAGAGGAGCACCGTATGTACCCCCGGTTGTTCGGATCAGTGACGAAGGGCCATCAAGACAAAGAAAACGGGACACATTTCCGGGTACCGGCTGCAAGGCCCATGTGTATGCAGTACACCGGAAAAATGAAAACCATTGGGTTGTGACGGGAGTGGAGTTGAGCCATAATCATCAGTTGATGACCCCTAGTAAGATTGGTCAAATTCATCAACACCGAGAAATAAGCGCGGCACACAGACAACTGATATTTACAATGGCCGAGGCTAAAATTCCACCTTCTAGAATGATGGGGGTTTTCTCAAGCCAGTCTGGGGGGATTGACAAGTTGAGTTTCAACGAAGTAGACCTTCGAAATGAACTTCGTGCTCAGAGGAGAGAGTCTTTCGGTAAGAGTGATTCTCAAGCTACACTTGATATCTTCAGGCACCTTCAGAGTGAGAATTCTGGCTTTTTCTATAGTCTCCAACTGGATGATGAGAACCGCATTAGTACTATATTTTGGGCGGATGCCCGTTCTAGAGCTGCTTACCAAAATTTTGGGGATGTTGTGACGTTTGACACCACATACCGCACAAATAAGTACTCTATGCCTTTTGCTCCGTTCACCGGGGTGAACCACCACTATCAGTCAATCTTGTTTGGCTTTGCCCTGCTTAGGGATGAGACGGAGGAGTCATTTACGTGGTTATTTGAAACGTGGCTTAAAGCAATGTATCATATTCCTCCAAAGACCATCATCACCGACCAAGATCTGGCAATGAAAAATGCAATCGCTAAGGTCCTTCCAGATACTCACCATGGCCTGTGCACATGGCACATAAGCAACAAATATCCCGAACGGCTTCACAATGTATATGCAAACCATCCGACATTCAAGACTGACTTTAATACATGTGTGAAGAAATCGTTGACGGTAGACGTGTTCGAGGAGAGGTGGGCCAAGTTAATGGATGACTACCATTTGCACAATCATGAATGGTTACAATCGTTGTATGAGATCAAGACACAGTGGGTCGGTGCCTACACCAAGAAGTTTTTTGCAGCCGGAATGACTACGACCTCGAGAAGCGAAGGTATGAATGCATTCTTTGATGGGTACGTAGGCCATTCTTCAAGTATAACAGAGTTCGTACTAGAGATGCAGAAAGCCCTTGACAGGCAATTTTTCCTTGAGAGAGAAGCCGACGCGGCTACAGTTTGAGAAAGAGCCATAGTAGTTTTTTCACCTTTGGAGGCTCATGCGGCTCAAGTCTATACCAAGGAAATGTTTAGACAGTTTCAAGAGGAACTACTAAAGTCGAATCAATATAGCATGACAAAGTTGCACGAGTATTCCACCAGAGTGATCAAGGTTTATGCTTTGACAAATGTGACGAATTTCGCCAATCCGTGCTCTTCGTCGGCTCCGAGGAGCAGAAGACATTTTACCGTAGCAGTTTGTATGGACACCGGGTTGGTTAATTGCAACTGTCAACTGTTTGAGCATAAAGGTATACTTTGTCGACACGCGTTGAGGGTATTTAGCGCCAAGAATGCTCGTGAAATCCCTCCACAGTATATCTTGGAACGGTGGACGAAGGAAGCCAATAGAGTCCACGGTCACATTCCTTACGTGCCCAATGTTTCAGTTGATTTCGAGCAATCTGAGACGCTGCGATATAATCACCTTTGTAACATCATGCACGGTTTATCATTGGATGCAGCGTCAACATTTGATGGGTACAGGTATCAAGTTGAAGCAGCCGCACGGGATAAGGCTAACCTTGCACAGTTTAGGATGGCATTACCAGAAAGACGGGACACTCCGACTAGTCAAACGACTCCAGCCGGTAGATTCAATCGAGCTTCACAGCCAGTCATTGACGGCACTAGCCTGCAAGGTGAGGAGGACGACATTTTTGATCCGATTATTTCTCAAACAAAAGGGCGAAAACGAGCAATACGCATGAAGAATCCGATTGAAGAAGCAACGGGTCAAAAAAAATTGCGAAGGTGTGCGTTGTGTAATAAGATGACTGATCATGACAAGAGAAACCATTATAAAGTGTTAGGTATCGAACCTGGCAGTATGGTCGAGGAGGACGATGATGATGATCAGTGTTAGGGTTAATGTTTCAGTTGTATAAATTGAACTTTTATAATGTTTAAATTTGTGATTTGGTTTGTGGAATCATAGCTTCCGAAAAATTACGTAATTTTTTTTTGCTCATTGAACCTTAGGCATGCTAGTTAGCCCATTTGTATCAATTTCGGAAAAAATCGAGACACGTTATTTTTTGGGTTTTCCTAGGAAGGGCCTGTTCGGCACTCTTTAGGGCCCAATTCATAACTTCCGAAAAATTACGTAATTTTTTTTGTCATTTTTTTTCTCATTGAACCTTAGGCGTGCTAGTTAGCCCATTTGTATCAATTTCGGAAAAAATCGAGACACGTTATTTTTTGGGTTTTCCTAGGAAGGGCCTGTTCGGACACTCTTTAGGGCCCAATTCATAACTTCCGAAAAATTACGTAATTTTTTTTGTCACTTTTTTTTTGCTCATTGAACCTTAGGCGTGCTAGTTAGCCCATTTGTATCAATTTTGGAAAAAACTGAGACACGTTATTTTTTGAATTTTCCTAAGAAGGGCCTGTTCGGGCACTCTTTAGGACCCAATTCATAACTTCCGAAAAATTACGTAATTCTTTTTGTCATTTTTTTTTGCTCATTGAACCTTAGGCGTGCTAGTTAGCCCATTTGTATCAATTTCGGAAAAAACCGAGACACATTATTTTTTGAGTTTTCCTAGGAAGGGCCTGTTCGGGCACTCTTTAGGGCCCAATTCATAACTTCCGAAAAATTACGTAATTTTTTTTGTCACTTTTTTTTTGCTCATTGAACCTTAGGCGTGCTAGTTAGCCCATTTGTATCAATTTTGGAAAAAACCGAGACACGTTATTTTTTGGGTTTTCCTAGGAAGGGCCTGTTCGGGCACACTTTAGGGCCCAATTCATAACTTCCAAAAAATTACGTAATTTTTTTTGTCACTTTTTTTTTGCTCATTGAACCTTAGGCGTGCTAGTTAGCCCATTTGTATCAATTTCGGAAAAAACCGAGACACGTTATTTTTTGGGTTTTCCTAGGAAGGGCCTGTTCGGACACTCTTTAGGGCCCAATTCATAACTTTTGAAAAATTACGTAATTTTTTTGGGTTTTCCTAGGAAGGGCTTGTTCGGGCACTCTTTAAGGCCCAATTCATAACTTTCGAAAAATTACGTAATTTTTTTTGTCACTTTTTTTTTTGCTCATTGAATCTTAGGCGTGCTAGTTAGCTCATTTGTATCAATTTCGGAAAAAACCGAGACACATTAATTTAATTTCAAACCTTAATATCCAAAATCCAACAATAGTAATAATAAACACATACGAACGTCTACTACATCTCAGGATAATGGTAAGGAAGGCGTCTAGCTACACCCTTTTTCAGCTCCCAGGCTATCCTATATCTAAACGTCAAGGCATCGTTTCGAGACCACGTTTCATATTCGAGCACATCTGAGCGAGCTATGTAGTCCATGTACTTGAGGACGTAAATCCCGCAATCATGACTGTTATATTGCTTTGGTCGGTTTTCTATCGTCACGACCGTCCAAGGATCTATCATGGTTTTGCTCGTGATGGCTTCCCCCTTAAAATGTCGACACGCTAGTGGAATATAGTAGTCTGCATCCAACAATAAAAAAGGTTATCAAGCCTATGTAACAAGAAGAATAGACTATGAGCGAAGGTCAAGATATAAACTAACCACCGCATTGATGTACGTGGAGTACATCTGCGCCAGCTGCTGACCAGGTCCGTCTTCCCTTAGGCTATCGTATATGTGGACCACTTTATTCTCTGGAAAGAGAACTAATAGGAAGAAGTGGCTTGCATGAAGAGCAGGTAGCATGATTAGGTTCGCATCAGCTGCGTGACATTGATAGTCTGCGTTCAAGTAGGAAAGCACGTTTGCAGATGGTCGCCATTCACCCTTGCTTGTCCCTCGCTTCCTCCTCCATTCTGTGAACTCCTTCATGCTATTCACCATGAAGGGGATAACAAAAGAGGCATACATGTTGAGCTTCAAAGTTTGGCAGGGGTTATAATTTAGCTCTCTAACACGCAGCAGATCTATATAAGCGTCAATGAGAAAATTCAAAATATCTGTGTTCGGCGCCAACAGTCTTAGATCTAAGTGAGCTAGGAATGAAGCAACAGGAAAGTCTGCTGTAGCGATTGGCTCATGCCCAAAGTAGTGCCGGTCGATCCAATCCCTTTTGGTCGGACTCAATGGCTTCGTCGGTTGTCCTTTATCCGACCGGATGCTTGGGCGCGATGCCTGGATTCCTACTTGGGTCACTTGAATCTGGGGCTGAGAGTCGTACGCGTCAGGAGGCAAGCGAGTAGACGGCTCCCACACCTGACTCTGGGGCTGATAGTCGTACGCGTCAGGAGGGAAGCGAGTAGACGGCTCCCACACCTGACTCTGGGGCTGATAGTCGTACGCGTCAGGAGGGAAGCGAGTAGACGACTCCCACACCTGACTCTGGGGCTGATAGTCGTACGCGTCAGGAGGCAAGCGACTAGACGGCTCCCCTTGGTAACCCCGGTACGCAAGACTAAAGTTTTGAACTTCAGTCTTGTACCTCTCAATGGACCTCTTGAGATTGTCAGGAGCCTGCGCGACAAACCAGTCAAACCCCTCCAGCTGCTTGAACACCTCAGTGCCCTGGTCAACCTAAAAAACATGCATACAAAATATGGCTAATCATTTCAGGCATGGTAGATAAGGTGCGCAAATAAAAATTGAAACAACACTAGCATGACTTACAATGTTCAATGCCCAGAACTGGTCATAGATCTCACGTGGCGCATACGATGTCTTCCTCGCCTGGGAAGGGCGATTCACCCTCGTGCGCGTCACCTTGAGAAACCATTGCAGGTACTCCTCAATGCTGATGCTGTCGGCCTTCAGCGATACAAGGCTATCATATGTTTCTTGCCAGGTATTCCACTGTTGCACCTCGTCGCTCAACAAATTCAAGGCATCAGGCACCTCGAAGTTCGGCCCTCGACCACTCCTGTATGGCCGCATGTCTACAGCGGGTTTTGGTATCCCTTGTAGACAGCCAGCTTGCCTCATAGCTCGATCGGGCATCTGAAACTCACATACTTCGAAGTGAATAAGCGGCACCCGAACCAAACCTGCCAGCACGTACGACACCGGAAGTTGCCAACACCACTCATCCAACCGATGCATCACCTTGCTATATGGCTGCCACGTCACCTGGGATGCATTGAGTATCTCTAGTTCCCCCCGATAGAACTTTAGATGGTGGTGCGGGTCTACCCGTCTCCTCCGGTTGGTCGTAGGCCCCCAGGCCCACACCCTAGGCCACGTCTCATCGGAATATTCCCGCGGTTGTGGACGACCCGTGGGTAGCCTCTCGTAAGACCAAACCTGTGAATGCAAACATTATCTGGAATTAGCACATTAAGGCTAGAATATATTGACACGTCAACCAAGAAAATAAATGCTCAAACCTGTAATAGAGTGAGGCAGGCGGCAATGGACTTGGCACCCTTTCTCGTAGCTTTGTGCAGTGCTCGATATAGGTGCGCAAGGACAGCTGAACCCCACGAATACGAGTATACCTCCTCAAGATCCTCCAAGAACACCATATACTTCGGATGCACCGTGTTTTTCGAATGCGTCGGAAGTAATATGGCTCCAATAATATACAGAAGGAATGCTTTCGTATACGTCACGAAATCGTGAGGAGTGTATTCATCCGGTAGCACGCCATACTGCTCTCTCAGCCATTTAAGTTTGATGCCGTTCGTTGTAAGAGCTTCCCTCGGAATTCCCGGGAAATACTGCCTAGCCATCTTCGCTATGGATGCAGACGTTTTACTCGAAGTAATGGGTTTGCCGTGACATGGGATTCCAAGTATAAATCCGACGTCCTCTAATGTAATAGTCATTTCACCAAACCGGAAGTGAAATGAGTTCGTCTCGCTCCTCCATCGTTCAACTAGAGCGGATATAAGGCAATCGTCGTGTCGAGACCAAATCCCGGGATCGGTGAACATAGATAAATTTTGACGGTGTAATAGTTGTATTTGTTCCTCGTTTAGTACCCACTCATCGTGGTGACTTGTGCTTTGAATTGTTTCCAAAACACCCCTATCGACACCGTCAAATACGTGCCTCGCGACGTGGTCATCGTCATCGTATAGGATTGATGTATCATGAGGTCCGGCGTTGAAATCCATATATCTAAGAACAAAATATAATCGTAAACCAACTTAGTATCCATAATATTTACATTCCAAAACTATAAATGGATCTTTAACCTAGCTTACCAACGCATTAGCAATAGTAATTATCTCATTATTTCAATGTATTAAAACAATTCCTCACTTCTCACAACTCCGAACGCTTAATTACGCTAGTTCCCTAAAATTTAGCGCCAACGTGGTTATTTAGCAATATACCGCCTGATGGCCGCTACAGCCCCAACACCTCAAAACCGCTTTAAAATTACTTTTTAAATGTATTACATCAATTATATACCAAATATTTTCTTTATCAAAATTTAAAGGGGATGAGTTACCAAAACACCCCCAACTTAAGCAAAATACCCCCTGGCAGCTATCGACCCAACAAACATCTCAGAACAAGGATAAAATAACTTTTCGGGTGTCTTACACTCCTATTATTTCCTCCAGTTGTGTTACAATGTTCAATTACCAAAATACCCCGATGAGCGGCAAATTACCGAAATGCCCCCGGGGGTTCATTATCACCCTAACGCCCCAAACCAGCTTCAAAACAACCTTTTAGGTGTTTTACTTACATTTCTGGACTAGAAAGTCCTTTGAAAAACTTAACACCGTAAAATTACCAAAATACCCCTCTCGGGGTGGCAAATTACCAAAATGCCCCTGGCATCAGAACAATCTCAAAAGTGCATTGAAATGCTATTTTAAGCTTCCCGAATTCATTCTTGATCTAAAAAGTATTCTACGGACTTTTCGCCCAAAAATCCCGAACCGGTGTCCGGATCGAGCGCTTAAAAGCCCGTTCGGCCAAAAAATAGCTAACGACTTCGGAATGGCCCGAAATCCTGGGGGATGGAACTTCCCAACATCCTAGGGTTCTCATAAAAGTTTCGCGCGAAATCGCGCTGGCTTGATATTTTAAATTACACTACAAAGTTACAAGGTTCCCCTCAATCAGTTAACCCCTTTCCAGTCTTTGGAAAAATCTGAAATTTTTCCCTGATATAGATCTTTTAAAAATAACTAGGGTCTCTTTTTCGTACTTTGGCACAATCTAGCTCTAGCTATTTTTTATAAATTTGTGAAAAACTGTCTAATTAAGTTTTCACCTTTAGCGACAATTACGTTTCGTATTCACATTAAACACACATAGTGTTACACCCTAGGAACACACACAGTGTCTTAAACCAAAATTATTTCCTCCAGTTGTGTTACAATGTTCAATTACCAAAATACCCCCGATGAGCGACAAATTATTGAAATGCCCCCGGGGGTTCATTATCACCCTAACGCCCCAAACCAGCTTCAAAACAACCTTTCAGGTGTTTTACTTACATTTCTGGACTAGAAAGTCCTTTGAAAAACTTAACACCGTAAAATTACCAAAATACCCCTCTCGGGGTGGCAAATTACCAAAATGCCCCTGGCATCAGAACAATCTCAAAAGTGCATTGAAATGCTATTTTAAGCTTCCCGAATTCATTCTTGATCTAAAAAGTATTCTACGGACTTTTCGCCCAAAAATCCCGAACCGGTGTCCGGATCGAGCGCTTAAAAACCCGTTCGGCCAAAAAAATAGCTAACGACTTCGGAATGGCCCGAAATCCTGGGGGATGGAACTTCCCAACATCCTAGGGTTCTCATAAAAGTTTCGCTCGAAATCGCGCTGGCTTGATATTTTAAATTACAGTGCAAAGTTTCAAGGTTCCCTGTATCAGTTAACCCCTTTCCAGTATTTGAAAAAATCTAAAATTTTTCCCTGATATAGATCTTTTAAAAATAACTAGGGTCTCTTTTTCCCACTTTGGCAAAATCTAGCTCTAGATATTTTTTATAAATTCGTGAAAAATCTTAATTTAGACGCCCTAAAAAATCGCTATTTTGGAATCTATAAATGTAATACCGCTCATCCGATCTCGGATTGATCTGATTTTTGTTTCTTTCAATTTTTATTTTTCGTTATCTTCGATTTGAGTCTACAATGACTATTTTTGAACTTTGAAATTAACATTGAATTGAATTACAAGAAAACTCAAAAAATACTTACTTGTTTTGACTTGATATATTTAAAGAAAAATCCACCGATCTTCTAGCGGTTATCCACCGAGCTTCTAGCGTAAAATTTTTTTGTTTGTATTGTTGTAGGTGAGATATGGAGTATGAAGATAGTTGGTAAAGATGATGAAGAGTGGAAGAAAAGTGGAAGAAAGGGTTCGGGGAGGAGGGATTATAAAGAGAAGAAAGCGAAGGAAAGAGAAGAAAGAAGACAGAAAAAAAATCCGTGAGTGAGGGGGAAGGACACCACGTGGCATCACGGGAGGGGAAGGGGGGGCCATGGGGAAGGGGGCATCAAGGGGGGAAGGGGGGCCATGGGGGGGCATCACGGGGGGGGGGGGGACACCACGTGGGGTGGGGTGGGGGACCGCAACACTTTGTTGCGGTTGGGCATGGTGGGGGGACGGGGCCACGTGGGGGGAAGGGGAAGGGGGACTGGGGGAAGGGGCCAACCGCAACACTTTGTTGCAGTTGGAGGCATGGGGGGCCATAGGGGGAGGGGAGGACGGGGGGCCATAGGGGGAAGGGGGAGGCCACGTGGCGGCCGAGGGGAGGACGGGGGAAGGGGGAAGGCCACGTGGCGGGGAAGGGGGACACCACGTGGGTGAAGGGGGGCCAACCACAACTCTTTGTTGCGGTTGGGCAGGGGGTGGGGGGAGACGGGGGGAAGGGGGAAGGGGGAAGGGGGAGGGGGGCCATGGGGGGGAAGGGGGAAAGGGGGAGGGGGTCCATGGGGGCGCAACCGCAACAAAGTGTTGCGGTTGTGTATTTGCAATCAATAATGCCAACCGCTACTCTTTGTAGTGGTTTGGTGGAGAAATTTTATTTCTCCACCGGTGGGTGTGGATCGGCTCCCTATAAATGTGTGTATATACTATATAAATATAAATATATACAGAATTAAAATAAAAATATAATAAAAAAATTCAGCAGCGTCCTGCAGTGTCCAAGATTTTGTTTTTTGAAAATTGCGATGTCCAGTGTCCCGATCCATGTGGGGGGTCGGACGCGGTGTCCGTGCTACCTAGCCTTACACTAAGTTCAAATATTCATTTCATTTTTTATGAAAAGAGGGATGGCATATAGTTCTCTCATATGCGGCAAGAAGCAATGTAATGCATGTGGCGGGCCTACGGGACTCATGGATAGAAAAGCTGGTAAACTTGGGGATTTATACACTCCGCAACTAAACGTCACATCCAAACAAACGTAAGATCTTTCAGCATTGAACTTGAGGTATCAAAAGACTAGTTGCATTTTGATCAGGTGGATATTGGACCCGATCTCTGACTAATAATAATAAATCAATTCATAAACTTTTCGAAATGACGAAAGCCCTGGATCCCTCAGTGGCACCTATCACTTATAGCAAGATTAAACTGAATTAAAACCCTTAAACCGTCAAAAGCTGGTTGTGATTCATAACAATGATGCTAGGACCTGCCCACACAACACGACATTGGTAAAGTTAGATGCACATGCTGCTTAATCTACTTGAAAGGTGCCTTGGATACCATCCTTTTCGATTGACTATCGCTCCAACTATTCCCAATGCCCGCCAATAAGTTATCTATTGACATATCTACCACAGGTTATCGTTGCAAAAACCTGAGATAATATTACAAGGGATGAAGAAAAATCTTGACTTCTGATTCAAAAAATAAAAACTCTCGATTCACCACTTCCAATATATAGGATTTGTCAAAACTAAACGCGCCAGTTTGTACAAAACTAAAAAAATAAAAATTGAATGGCTAGTCAAGAAATTCTGACTACCCTTTTTCCATATACCTGATCATATACGCTTTTGTTTTCAGTACACAATTATATTAGTCAGAAAGGGAGATCATGCCAAAAGACTCTGTACCAGAGGCCATTAGTAGAAAAGTTAGCCTCTCCCGGAATATGTAAAACACCCAAGTAAAGCTGTCAAGAGCTTGTCTAAGACCCAAAATGCTATTCCCTGCCACGTACTCGGGAAATCAGAGCACAGGTGGTTCTCATACCTGCAGCCAGCTGATCGAGTCCATGTTGAATCTCAGTGCAGAGAGAGAGAAAGAGAGAAGAGAAGGAAGTATCTTGTTGCACACTGAGTCTTGTTTCCTCGTCAAACTTAGTTTGGACTAAAGACTATAAACACTGGACTGAAGACCATCCAATAGTCGAGATATGGCCTTGTGAGTAGTTGTGCATTAATGTCTTTACTGCCATAAGAATGTCATAATTCTTTTTACATATTATGGTGATAACTAATAAACACAACGTTATATTTAATCATCAGCCTCTTTACTTGATAAAGATTATATTAACTGCATGTATACTTACGTACAGGGGGGCTGATCCACGGTAGCATCGGGAAACGTCCCTTTCTCCCAGATCATCTAAATTAATGATGTGGACGACTAAATCTATATGGGGAAAAAGGTCTTTTCCTGGCAATAGCTGTTAATCAGTCCCTTACATAAGTACGCACATATATATGAGGTCATAAAAGCTTTTCAAAATCAAGTACAAATTTACAAAAGAGACCGATGGGTTGCAGTATTTCACCAGAGCCTAAGCTCCATTCAAACAGCCAAGTCGGAACACCTCCACAACAGTACGTATAACTATGACGATAAGCCTTCGAATAAATGCTATATGGAGTCTTATGTCTCAAGTCTTAATTACAATTGAGGCTAAATATATTGCAACATCTACCTACACATAAGCCCAATCAAGGCCTTATTATATACCAGTTAGATGAATTAATACAGAAGTTGAGCTAAAGGGTTGCCTACAGGCTTCATCAAAAAGGAAAACCTGATAGCAAAATCATCTGGCGTTTACAGCATATCTTATGCTCATTTTTCACCTCAATGCCTTTCCCAATCATCTCAACAAGTGTGCATTCTTTGGGTCGCTCAGTACCTCAATGCCAGGCTTTCTATGGATTAAGCATTTCCTCTTGAAACCATCTTAATGCCTTCCACCACTCTAGAAGCCCATCTTACAGCAACACTCATTTCAATTCATTTAACTGGGCAACTGATGGAAGGTCTACAAGATGTTAAGCCAAATTTACCATATGAGAAAAGGCCTGGACGGTCTCCGACACGAGAATTGAAAGCGTATATATACTCATGTGATACTCATGCGACGACAGCAAAATCCTGCTGCTGCGGCATAACGACAGCTAACTGAAGTTGGCGTAGCTGGCATAGTTTTGCCGGATTTTTGTATATCATGACCCTAGCCTTATTATTTCCTAATAAAACTACACGCGCAATGCTATAAGATTCACCTTTCTCAATTGCGAATTGCCACTCTCTCGCTGATATAATGAACCAGTCTTTCCTTGCATATTTTGTCGCTTTAACTTCTATGTACTCCCTGCCCATTTTCTTATCTCCTACGACGATATCATAGGGTAGTCCAGTCTCTTTGGATTCATTTACCCATTTCACAGAAGTCTCACCAACTTTCCCAGCAAAATATTTGAAAGCAACCAACTCTCCTAGTCTGCCTGTTATAATTGCCTGTTCGGGGTTGCTCGTGCCAATAGAAAGCTGATCTCTTTCACTGTAATTGGAGGAACTGGACTTTGTCCCATCAGACCCAGGACCTGCATCAACAGGATCAAGTACTACACGTTCAGGATGATATTCCGCGGTTTCACAATCTTGTAAAACCATGGCCGGCATAGTTGCAGCAAGATCATCTTCAATCGTCCAATCAGCATTAATCTCAACCGTAGGATTTGTAAGGGCATTATATTCTTCAGAATTGCTACCATTTCTCATCTGCACCGGCAAAACTAAAACCAGGGGCAGTTTTCTCAATTCGGGTCATAACATTAGTTTGTGCAACAAAATTCTCATCATCGTTACCCTTTCTCATTTGTACACTACCAGTCGCTTGCGACCTCAATCCATTTGTACGGGAAAAGCTAAAACCGGTTGCGCTTTTCCAATTGACAGGTGGCCAGTTTGAGGTGGGACAGGGTTTCCTCGTAGACGTTTGAGGATCTGGCTCATCAGTCAAGGCTGAAGCATAACTTGTCAGTAGTGTCTCATCATCCCACGGTGATGATGGCACAGATGAAAGGGACCAAATTGCTTCATCCTCAGGCAGTTTCGGCACTTTCTCACTGTTCAAGATGAAAAACTCTGTTTGCTCCTCGGTGGAACCAGATTCAGCCATGGTTGTGATCATGTGAAGAAAATTTGCCATGTGTAGTTCAGAAGTTCCGTTGAGAAATAAACCAGAAATCTCCATGAATATTGAGTGAGTATCTGATTCTCGAGTGACATACAAGACGTTGCCCTGCACATATTATGGATAAAGATCTGTGAGTTTTTAAGGATTGGAGTTAATTGTATGTTCTTTATCATAACAACTCAAAGCATAATATCAAGATATCCGATCGAGGGTGTTCCATGGAGTCAGTAACCGTTGCCCTTGCTTCTGCTTTTTCGTGCTCGGAGCTAGGTGAAGACGGACAACTGATCTAAAATCATTCAGTATGCAAATTTCCTTCATGCCTTTTATGCATATTGGTAATAAAGCATTCCCAGTTTGGCAAGCAATTATAACTTGCTAATTAATTTCAAAAAAGGATGATAGTTAACGGAATTGGCACATTGTCGCTAAAAAGGAATTAAGCAGCTATAAAATTTTGCTTACTGCATGATCTTTAGGGAAATTGGCACATTATCAGCTGAATAGAACTATGGTAACAAGAAAGAACAACAGATATATCATCAAAACAACATACCTGTGACAGACAACTAGTTTCGAATCGCTTCTTAGACACAATATCAGCTCTCTTTATAACATTCCGATAGAACAACTTTTCAACAACAACAACCCGCAAGCGACTCAGGTTCTCAAATCCAGACTGCTTGAGCTCAGAATACTTATCAGGATAGACATTATGCAAGTAGCGTTGCGCATATGGAAGAGCCCAGTTCACCAATGAAGTCTTAAAACTACAGTCTGCTGGGCCATAATATATCGCTTCACGAGTTACAACCTACAAGAAACAACTTTTGGTGAGATGCAGGACGGTGATTCTGTTGCTAAAAGTCTGCATCATGAGTAATTATAAAATTAAAAAGAATATCTACAATTAATGTTCGCACTGCTTCCTTTTCGAGGAAGTCACCTTGGCACCACGTCACACTCAGAAGTAGACATTTGCAATGCAGCAAACATTTATGAATAACTGTATGTCAAAAATGGCAAATATTGCATCTTTTAAATCCACTCTGACCCAAATGCAACCTGGCGTGAAGCTTCTTAATCCCCGGAATTTTGCACTTCCCCGATCCGGAGGATCAAACCTAACATATAAGGACACAGGGAGGGAGAGAGTACCTCTGAAAGAGCAGGAATCCCTAATTTCTGCATGAAGACAGAGACCTTTGTTCGAATTGTCTCTTTTTCTTCATCACCAAGTTCACCAAAGTACAGAAAGTCGATATTTTCAAAATGCTTAAATTCTTTTCGCAACTCCTCATCGTCACACCAACACACAAGGCCAAAGGATGGGTGCAGAGAAACCCATTTATCAAGAGCTGTGGGCAGAACCACAAATTCTACTTTCGAGAGAGACTCTTTCAGATACTCAATATCTTCAGAACTTAATAATCCAAATTTTGATCCATCGGACCACTTCAAAAAAACTTTAAACACCTGAAACATGAAAAATAACATGAATAACCTGGAGAAACGAAATTCAAAGTCAATACCATTTAGTAACTTACTATTTTAGCTGCCTGGGAAGGTAAAGCAGAACTTGACAACTGCAGCAAAATCTGAAGGTAGTCACAAAAAAGAGGGGTCTCATTTACTCCACACTCATTGACAAAGAAGTCATGAAGGCCTGGGTAAATGTTGCACAGCATTTTGCTGCAGGGACGAGGTGTCCCAGCTGGGCCAGAACAAGGATAGATCACCTTCATTGGGTCAACAGAACCAATTGAATCATGCCAGTATACTTCTTGAGGAGGAAAAAATGCACCAGCTACAACATCCTCATGTTTAAAAACAGAGGTATGTGGAACAAATATGAACCCTCCAGAATGTAAGATCTCTGCAATTTTTTGCTTTGAAGTAGTCATTTCACTCCACATAAAGGAGAAGAATTTCGACATTTGAGATATGCTGGCATGAAAAGTCAAGAACATTCATATGAGCCTTTGCATCAGAACAAGTTGAAGCTTTGGAATATAGAACAGACACGATGCATTTATCATAAATATGTATTAGATTGCAAGGGTAAATATGATCACGACACGAAGGATATAAGCAGAGTAAATTACAGCATTGTCTTGATCCAGTACAAACACTACAAGGAGTTAAAAACCAAGACCCAAAAATTGCATTTGCAAGCGTGAACAGGTGATAAAACGGAAATCTCCATATGCACGAACTTAATACTAAGATATGGAAACGAACAAGAAAAACACCAAAATATATACGTAGGACTCCGGTCCATTTCCTTTTAAGCTCTGGTTAGTAAATATCCATGAAGCACCTGGAATATAACACCAAGCCCTGGCTGAATGCATCAAGTGCTAAATGCATTTACAGGGTCAGCCATCAATTCTCAACCACTAGTCAATAGGAATCAACATATTTTGAGCTTCAGCCAGAATGCATCAAAGCATGATGCAGAATGCATAGAAAGGAAGGTGAATATTCCAGTATTGACCTTCGCAACTTTTTTTCGGTGCAGGCTTCCCTCTCTTCCCTTGTATATCTCAATCTCTCTCTCTTCTGTAATGTTGATGGTATGGGGGTACTGACTGGGTTCATTGGCAGCAGCATAGTGGGTAAGAACCGGGTAGTGGTGGTGCGGCGGCTTGAGAGTCCTTATCCGCAGCGGCGGCAATAGATTTGGGCGGCACAACAATTACGTAATGCATAGAGGAGGGAGAGAGTGCCCGGCAGCAGCGGTTGCTAGATTCCCCACCACCGGCAACACATCCAACATCACAACCTCCCACACCACCATTCTCAACCGCCAACACCACTGCCATTGCCATCTTACATACCCACTGCCAAACCCTATTGAATCATATATATTCCACCACCAGAATCCTTGAACCACAACCCAAACCCATCACACTAAAGCAAATACAAAATCTGAAATCACCACCACCACTATAACGACTACAAACTAAATCCTCTATCACCGATCGCATCATAAAAGATCTAAACTTACATCATTCAATTAAATTTTGTCAGTCGAACTTGACTGAGGATAGTGACGGTAATGGTGGAGATGGCGACAGTTTTCTGGTGCAGTGGTACAGTGACGGTGGGTAAATTGAGCTGTTGCGGCAAGAACATTTGATGATCGCTGCTATCGCCGTAGATCTATCATCGTCGCCTCTACAGTCTAGATCTGTCGCCGCGTCACAACCGAACGGACTACCAGCCTGTGCAAGCACCACCGTCCGATCCTTACCCTCTGCTACCGCTGCTGTAAATATACCATTCTGGGTTTTTACAGAGAGATGAGAGAGAGAATCAGACAATTACACCTGCAGAGAGAGCACGAGGACAAACTTGGAAAATTCACTAACCACTAGTCTTTCAAGCGGTAAGGCAAAAAGTTAAAAAGAAAAAGTTGATCTCAACCCTCCGATCTGCCGCCCATCTAGCCGTCCATATATATATATAAACACTTCCTTCAAATATTTTTTGAATACGCTTTTTGGATATAGAAGTATGTTTTTTTGAAACTGCCATTTTAAAATGCAGAGATTGCTCAGCTTGGTATCCAAACTCTATCAATGAGTTGAATTAGTATTTTCTCCATCATAATCATTGTGAAGAGACGTCTACAATAATTAGCTGGGGCAGTTTATTTGTGAAAATGTATGTATAGTCAAAAACGGATCACACCTAAAATCGGGTCAAGTTCTAATTGTTCATGGCGAAGTGAGATCCAATGTAGATCAAAATAACTGTTTTATGCCTTTGAGCACGCATATCTAGCATTCAGAGTTTGCCTCGATTTGCCAAAGGCGACCAGCTTTAATACTAGTTCAAATGCTCAATGCACGGAGAAACCACAAAAAGATGCCCGCCGGGAGCACAAGTGAGGTCACCGAACAAATGAAAGAGGCTAGGTTAGCCAAAAGATGGTTATCGGTGTATATATATATATTTACACAAAAAAAAAATGATCTTACTTTCAAATGAGATAGCTAATTCCAATTACCAACAATATTCATCACTATATATCATACTTGTTCTTTTGTGACATCAAGTTGTCACTAAAGAGAATCCTAACTATTCGATAGTGCATCTTGCTTCAATGTACACTGCCATGATAATTAGTTTCGAACATCTTCTACGAGTATTTAATTCTTACCAAACACTAAAAGTTTGGCATTGCAGTAATAAAGATGAATAAAGTGTTCTAGAGACAATTTAACACAAAAAATTTGATGTGAAGTGCATATATTGGAGTTGTTCAATCTCTTGTAATAAAATTCTACAGCATGTATATAAGTTAGGAAGTGGTTGATAAAAGTTAGGAATTGAGAATAAGTTTGAATTGTAATTAAGTAATACTAACAAAAGTTCAAAATTCAAGCTCAAAAAAGTTTGTAAAAACTAAAGTATCTGATGAAAAGGAGTTGGGATTGAATATATGTATGAGAATTTTTTTAGAACAAAAGGACTTGGGAGTTTAAATGTTGTAACTTTGAAAGCAAGAATTAAATGAACTCAAGAGACCTAACAAGGAACATATAAAAGCTCAATTTGCTTAGGCAACAAATATAATATAATAGTTGTACTTTCAAGAATCTTGCTAAATTTTCTACAGTTCACTTCTAAAGTTTGGCCATATTTTCAGCAAGCATATCCGCTAGAGTTCAAAATATCATTATTTAGGACTTCCCTTTTTCCAGCAACCACATCCTGTATAGTTCAAAATATCATCAGTTAGGACGTTAATTCGTCTGTTATCCATCTTGTCTGTTTAGAATGACTATTTCTTGTAGCAATGGCCGTTGGAGATCAAAATATCCCCTCTACTTTATTTCTTTTTCGTGATCCAATCTTATTTAAATTTTTATGTATCTCTCTTTCAAAAGTTGCAGTACAGAGTAAGTCCTGTTTTGATTTTTCTAGCTTAAGTTCTAATTTCAAGTACAATTTGTCTAAAGTTATGCTATCTTAGTGTTATTTTCTTTTTCCTCTTTTTCTCTTAAACAATATGTGGTGTAGTCTAAAGCTCTCTTTGGTTTTAACCTAATATGACCTTGTTAATCTTAGTACTATGTATAAGGCTATCAATTTTGCTATGCAAGTAATTCAACATATATTTGCCACGAGATTTTATTTTTAGCACATATCATTTATATGATAATACTCCATGTAATTATCTGCATAGAGAATATAGTCCTATTCGATAAATTCAGATTGGAGCAAATGCAAGAGTTAATAGATGTAATAGCCAGTCCACCTTCGAGAAAAATAAAAAATTTAATATACCTAGACTTAAGAACGGTCTTCTAAATAGTAGTAGAAATTAAGGTGATTTTTGGCTTGGTCCACACCCGTTTTGGTTTCATATTTTTTATCACTAAAGGATGCATTAATGAACTTTTAACCTCTTTAATGATAGAATGTTTAAATTTAGCCAAAAACGTTACAATTAATTACCAAATTACTCAGACTTCCGATAGGTTTTAAATATAAAAGAATGAAAAAGAAAATAACATGATCTTGTTGATTATACACGCATTGCTCTTATGAGATTTAAGCTTGTAAATGACATGCTTTGAGTGTTCATCTATTACGAAGATCGATGTGCTAATGTGTCCTTAAGTTTATGCAATTGAGTATGTCATTGTACTTGTAAAATTTATATTCTTTTTTCAACTCCAGCTTACTAAGTATAAAACTATTAAGGAAAATTCTTGAAGATATTTGTTAATAAGACACAAATAGAACCCATCAACAATTTCAAGTTTAGAATAACTTGATTCAATGCATGTTGTTATCTCTAAAAATAATGTAATTTGGTTGTTTGTAAGTTCTTTGTGTTTGTAAAAACTCTATGTAGGAAAAAAGGTTGAAACTTCTTATATATATATATATATATATATGGGGGCCGATCCACACCCACCGGTGGGAAAATAACAATTTTCCCACCGAACCGCAGGTAAGAGCAGCGGTTGGGAAGCTTGGACGAAAAAAGGACGAAAAAGAGAAAAAGGACCAAAATGGCACGAGAAATTCACCAAAATATCACGAGAAAATGAAAATATCGCGAGATAATGGGCATTAATGCCCAACCGCAACTCATACAAGCGGTTGGCATTAATGCCCAACCGCGTCTCCTACATGCGGTTGGCATTATGCCTTCCGTGACCCCCACCCCCTTGCCCCCCACCCCGTGGCCCCCACCCTATGTCCTTTCCCCACCCGTGAACCCCCCTTCCCCCACCCGTGAACCCCCCCTTCCCCCACGTGTCATTACCACCCTACCCCCCACCCCCACGTGTCATTCCCCCCTCCCCCTCCCTGCTGTTCACTCACGGACCGTCTTCTTTCTTCTCTTCCTCTCTCACTTTTCTCTCTATAAAATCCCTCCTCCCCGAATCATTTCTTCCACTCTCCTCATTCTCCCTATCTCACCTACATACAAACAAAAAAAATTTACGCTAGAAGATCGGTGGATTTTTCTTAAATATATCAAGTTAAAACAAGTAAGTATTTTTCAATTTGTTCTTACCAATTGATTGTTTAAATTGTGTTACGCTTAAATTGTTCTTACAATAGTCTAATATTCGTGTTTAGGACGTCAAAATTACGTTTTGACAAATCGGGGTATTACATTCGAAAGATTCCAAAATAGCGATTTTTTTGGGCGTCAAAAATAGAATTTTTCACGAATTTATAAAAAATAGCTAGAGCTAGATTTTGCCAAAGTGCGAAACAGAGACCCTAGTTATTTTCAAAAGATCTGTATCAGGTAAAAATTTCAGATTTTTCCAAAGACTGGAAAGGGGTTAACTGATACGCGCAACCTTGTAACTTTGCAGTGTAATTTAAAATATCAAGCCAGCGCGATTTCGCGCGAAACTTTTATGAGAACCCTAGGGTGTTGGGAAGTTCCATTCCCAAGGAATTCGGGCCATTCCGAAGCCGTTAGCTAATTTTTTGGCCGAACGGGCTTTTAAGCGCTCGATCCGGACACCGGTTCGCGATATTTAGGCGAAAAATCCGTAAAATACTTTTTAGATCAAGAATGAACTCAGGAAGCTTTAAAATAGCTTTTTAAAGCACTTTTGATATTTTCTCATGCCAGGGGGCATTTTGGTAATTTGCCACCCCGCGAGGGGTGTTTTGGTAATTTTACGGTGTCAAGTTTTTCAGTCCAGAAATGTAAGTAAAACATCTGAAAGGTTGTTTTGAAGCTGGTTTGATGGGCGTTAGGGTGACAATGAACCCCCGGGGGCATTTCGGTAATTTACCGCTCATCGGGGGCTATTTTGCTAACTGAACCAGCTTGAAAAATTTCCCGAATGATTTTTAGTTATAGGATAGGGGTGTAAGACACCCGGAAAGTTATTTTGTTCCAGTTGTTCTGAGATGTTTGTTGGGGCGATGGCTGCCAGGGGGTGTTTTGCATACGTAGCGGGGCAATTTTTGTTAACGCATCCCCTTTAAAATCTTCGAAGGAAATATTTGGTATATAATTGATGTTATACATTTAAAAAGTAGTAAGCAAAGCGGTTTTGAGACTGCCGGTGGTGTAGCCGCCATATGGGGCGTTGGGGTGATAATGAACCCCCGGGGGAATTTCGGTAATTTGCCGCTCATCGGGGGCTATTTTGCTAATTTTACATTACACAAATTTGTGCTTAAAATAACTTTTAGTTCATGAAAGGGTGTGAGACACCTGAAAAGTTATTTTAAAGAGTGAATTCAGGAAGCTTAAAATCCCGTTTCAAAGCACTTTTCAGATTTTATGATGCCAGGGGGCATTTTGGTAATTCGCATCCCCGATAGGGGTATTTTCGTAATTTTGCAGCGTTAAGTTTTTTAAAGGACTTCTTAGTCGAGAAATGTAAGCAAAGCACCTGAAAGGTTGTTTTGAAGCTGATTTGGGGCGTTAGGGTGATAATGAACCCCCGGGGGCATTTCGGTAATTTGCCTTCGTATCGTGGGCTATTTTGCTAATTTTACATTATACAAAATTTCCAACAATTACGTTTAAATAAATTTTATTCTTCTTTTATTTAATTCTATGACTTGTTGAGAATGATATAATTTTTATTTTTTAGATTTCAGTATAAATATGGATGCAACTGGAGGAAATAATTTTTGTGAAGGTTCTGATCCACCTTACGTTGGTCAAGTTTTTCAAACACTGGACGAAGTTGAAGCATACTATAGAGCATATTCGAAAACGATAGGTTTCGGTATTAGAACTAAGACGACTAGAAAACGGGCGAATACAGATCAAATTTGTGCAAGACTATTTGAGTGTCATAGAGGAGCACCGCATGTACCCCCGGTCGTTCGGATCAGTGACGAAGGGACAACAAGACAAAGAAAACGGGACACATTTCCGGGTACCGGCTGCAAGGCCCATGTGTATGCAGTACACCGAAAAAATGAAAACCATTGGGTTGTGACAGGAGTGGAGTTGAGCCATAATCATCAGTTGATGACCCCTAGTAAGATTGGTCAAATTCATCAACACCGAGAAATAAGCGCGGCACACAGACAACTGATTTTTACAATGGCCGAGGCTAAAATTCCACCTTCTAAGATGATGGGGGTTTTCTCAAGCCAGGCTGGGGGGATTGACAAGTTGAGTTTCAACGAAGTAGACCTTCGAAATGAACTTCGTGCTCAGAGGAGAGAGTCTTTCGGTAAGAGTGATTCTCAAACTACACTTGATCTCTTCAGGTGCCTTCAGAGTGAGAATTCTGGATTTTTCTACAGTCTCCAACTGGATGAGGAGAACCGCATTAGTACTATATTTTGGGCGGACCCCCGTTCTAGAGCTGCTTACCAAAATTTTGGGGATGTTGTGACGTTTGACACCACATACCGCACCAATAAGTACTCTATGCCTTTTGCTCCGTTCACCGGGGTGAACCACCACTATCAGTCAATCTCGTTTGGCTTTGCCCTGCTTAGGGATGAGACGGAGGAGTCATTTACGTGGTTATTTGAAACGTGGCTTCAAGCAATGTATCATATTCCTCCAAAGACCATCATCACCGACCAAGATCTGGCAATGAAAAATGCAATCGCTAAGGTCCTTCCAGATACTCACCATGGCCTGTGCACATGGCACATAAGCAACAAATATCCCGAACGGCTTCACAATGTATATGCAAACCATCCGTCATTCAAGACTGACTTTAATACATGTGTGAAGAAATCGTTGACGGTAGACGTGTTCGAGGAGAGGTGGGCCACGTTAATGGATGACTACTATTTGCACAATCATGAATGGTTACAATCGTTGTATGAGATCAAGACACAGTGGGTCGGTGCCTACACCAAGAAGTTTTTTGCAGCCGGAATGACTACGACCTCGAGAAGCGAAGCTATGAATTCATTCTTTGATGGGTACGTAGGCCAGTCTTCAAGTATAGCGGAGTTCGTACTAGAGATGCAGAAAGCCGTTGACAGGCAATTGTACCGTGAGAGAGAAGCCGACGCGGCTACAGTTTACAAAGAAAGAGCTATACTACTTTATTCACCTTTAGAGGCTCATGCGGCTCAAGTCTATACCAAGGAAATGTTTCGACAGTTTCAAGAGGAACTACTAAAGTCGAATCAATATGGCATGACAAAGTTGCACGAGTATTCCACCAGAGATATCAAGGTTTATGCTTTGACAAATGTGACGAATTTCGCCAATCCGTGCTCTTCGTCGGCTCCGAGGAACAGACGACATTTTACCGTAGCAGTTTGTAAGGACACCGGGTTGGTTAATTGCAACTGTCAACTGTTTGAGCATAAAGGTATACTTTGTCGACACGCGTTGAGGGTTTTGAGCGCCAAGAATGCTAGTGAAATCCCTCCACAGTATATCTTGGAACGGTGGACGAAGGAAGCCAATAGAGTCCACGGTCACATTCCTTACGTGCCCAATGTTTCAGTTGATTTCGAGCAATCGAGCGATATAATCACCTTTGTAACATCATGCACGGTTTATCAATGGATGCAGCGTCAACATTTGATGGGTACAGGTATCAAGTTGAAGCAGCCGCACGGGATAAGGCTAAGCATGCACAGTTTAGGATGGCATTACCAGAAACTGTGGACACTCCGACTACTCGGACGACTCCAGCCGGTAGATTCAATCGAGCCAAACAGCCAGTCATTGACGGCACTGACCTACAAGGTGAGGAGGACGACATTTTTGATCCAATTATTTCTCAAACAAAAGGGCGAAAACGAGCAATACGCATGAAGAATCCGATTGAAGAAGCAACGGGTCAAAAAAAATTACGAAAGTGTGCGTTGTGTAATAAGATGACTGATCATGACAAGAGAAACCATTATAAAGTGTTAGGTATCGAACCTGGCAGTATGGTCGAGGAGGACGATGATGAGGAAGAGTTTTAGAGTTAATGTTTCAGTTGTATAAATTGAACTTTTATAATGTTTAAATTTGTGATTTGGTTTGTGGAATCTTTAATTTGTGATTTGGTTTGTGGATTATTGATATTTTTGGTAACTCCGTTTTCGGGCACACTTTAGGGCCCAATTGATAGCTTCCGAAAAAAGTTGTAATTTTTTTTGTCACTTTTTTTTCGCTCATTGCACCTCAGGCACGCTAGTTAGCCCATTTGTAAGAATTTCGGCGAGAAACGAGACACATTATTTTTTGGGTTTTCCTAGGAAGGGCCTATTCGGGCACACTTTAGGGCCCAATTTTTTTTGTCACTCTACACATCCGCTCTTTTAGAAAATTCACGCTACACACATCAACCACTCCACAGCGGACTCCTTACAGCCTCAACAACCACGAGGGTCCGGGCCGATAAGATGCGCCCTAGCGGAGAGGTGACGAAACGCTATAAACCGAGTTCCCATCAAAGCGGGGGATACTGACAGCCCGCAATGATCCCAACCGTGTAATTTTTTCGAATGCGTCATATGAAAGGTATATTCGCGCACATTTTAGCGCCAAATTCATAGCATGCGAAAAATTATGTACATTTCTTTTTGGTACAGTTTTTTGTAACATCACAGCAGCTAGCCACGCACGTCAGGATAATGGTAATGAAGGCGTCTAGCTTCATTCTTTTTCAGCTCCCAGGCTATCCTATACCTAAACGTCAAGGCATCCTTCCTAGTCCACGAGGAGTGTTTGAGCACTTCCGAGCGAGCAATGTAGTCCATGTACTTGAGGACGTAAATCCCGCAATCGTGACCGTTATATTGCTTTGGTCGGTCCTTTATCATCACGACCGTCCAAGGGTCCCCCTGTGGCCGTTCGCACGCTAGCGAGAGGACTCCAACAATAAAAACGAGAATCAAGCCTATGAAACAAGAACAATATACTATGAGCCAAGGTCAAAAAATAAAAACTAACCACTAAAGTGATGTACTCGTTGTACATCTGTGCCAGCAGCTGTCCAGGCTCGTCCTCCCTTAGGCTATCGTATATGTGAACCGTTCTGAACGCTGGATGGAGAACTAATAGGAACCAGTGGTTTGCATGATGACAAGGTATCATGATAAGGTTCGCATCAGCAGCGGGACATTGATAGTCTGCGTTCATCATGCCTAACACGTTTCGACCTGGTTTCCACTTACTCCTGCCGCCCCCTCGCCTCCATTCTGTGAATTCCCTCACCGTTAATTCCACAAAATGAGTGGGATACATGTTAAGCTTCAAATATTCAGAACGGTTAAAATGTTGCTCTCTAATCCGGAGCAGATCTATGTAAGCGTTCATGACAAAATTTGAAAGATCTGTCTCCGGCGCCAACGTTCTGATATCCTCATGACTTAGGAATGTCGCAAGGGGAAAGTCTGTTGAATTGACAGGCTCATGCCCGAAGTAGTGCCGGTCGATCCAACCCATCTTGTCCGGCCTCAATGGCTTCGTCGCTTGTCCTTTGTCCGACCGGAAGCTTGGGCGCGAGGCCTGGATTCCTACTTGGGGAACCTGACTCTGGCACTGAGAGTCGTATGCGTCAGGAGGCAAGCGACTATACGGCTCCCAGAATTCATAGCTATGCGATGAAGACGCGTCAGGAGGCAAGCGACTAGACGGCTCCCACACCTGACTATGGGGCTGATAGTCGTACGCGTCAGGAGGAGGGCGACTAGACGGCTCCCCTTGGTAACCCCGGTACGCAAGACTAAAGTTTTGAACTTCAGTCTTGTACCTCTCAATGGACCTCTTGAGATTGTCAGGAGCCTGCGCGACAAACCAGTCAAACGACTCCAGCTGCTTGAACACCTCAATGCCCTGGTCAACCTAAAAAACATGCATAGAAAATATGGCTAATCATTTCAGGCATGGTCGATAAGGTGCGCAAATAAATTATCAAACAACACTAGCATGACTTACAATGGCCAATGCCCAGAACTGGTCATAGACCTCACGTGGCGCATACGATGTCTTCTTCACCTGGGAAGGGCGATTCACCCTCGTGCGCGTCACCCTGAGAAACCACTGTAAGTATTCCTCAGTACTAATGCCGTCGTGCTTCAACGATACAAGGCTATCATACGTTTCCTGCCAGGTATTCCACTGTTGCACCTCGTCACCCAACAAAATCAAGGCATCAGCCACCTCGAAGTTCGGCCCTCGACCACCCCTGTATGGCCGCATGTCTACAGCGGGTTTTGGTATCCCTTGTGGACAGCCAGCTTGCCTCATAGCTCGATCGGGCATCTGAAACTCACATTCTTCGAAGTGAATGAGCGGCACCCGAACCAAACCTGCCAGCACGTACGACACCGGAAGTTGCCAACACCACTCATCCAACAGATGCATCACCTTGCCAATGTGTTGGTAAGCTAGGTTAAAGACGGCACGTTCAGAGTAACGGGTCTGCCGTGACATGGGATTCCAAGTATATATCCGACGTCCTCTAACGTAACAGTCATTTCACCAAACCGGAAGTGAAATGAGTTCGTCTCGCTCCTCCATCGTTCAACTAGAGCGGATATAAGGCAATCGTCGTGTCGAGACCATTTCCCGCAATCGGTGAACAGGGTTAAATTTTGACGGTGTAATAGCTGTATTTGTTTCTTGTTTAGTACCCACTCTTCAAGGTGACTTGTGCTTTGAATTGTTTCCAAAACCCCTATCGACACCGTCAAATACGTGCCTCGCGATGTGGTCATCGTCATCGTATAGGATTGATGTATCATGAGGTCCAGGGCTGAAATTCATACCTCTAAGAACAAAATATAATTATAAACCAACTTAGCATCCATAATATTTACATTCCAAAACTATAACTGGATCTTTAACCTAGCTTACCAACACATTAGCTAGGTTAAAGATCCAGTTATAGTTTTGGAATGTAAATATTATGGATGCTAAGTTGGTTTATAATTATATTTTGTTCTTAGAGGTATGAATTTCAGCCCTGGACCTCATGATACATCAATCCTATACGATGACGATGACCACGTCGCGAGGCACGTATTTGACGGTGTCGATAGGGGTGTTTTGGAAACAATTCAAAGCACAAGTCACCTTGAAGAGTGGGTACTAAACAAGGAACAAATACAGCTATTACACCGTCAAAATTTAACCCTGTTCACCGATTGCGGGAAATGGTCTCGACACGACGATTGCCTTATATCCGCTCTAGTTGAACGATGGAGGAGCGAGACGAACTCATTTCACTTCCGGTTTGGTGAAATGACTGTTACGTTAGAGGACGTCGGATTTATACTTGGAATCCCATGTCACGGCAGACCCGTTACTCTGAACGTGCCGTCTGCATCCATAGCGAATATGGCTAGGCAGTATTTTCCGGGAATTCCAAGGGCAGCTCTTACAACAAACGGCGTCAAGCTTAAATGGCTGAGAGAGCAGTACGGCGTGCTACCGGATGAATACACTCCTCATGATTTCGTGACGTATACGAAGGCATTCCTTCTGTATATTATTGGAGCTATATTACTTCCGACGCATTCGAAAAACACGGTGCATCCGAAGTATATGGTGTTCTTGGAGGATCTTGAGGAGGTATACTCGTATTCGTGGGGTTCAGCTGTCCTTGCGCACCTATATCGAGCACTGCATAAGGCTACGAGAAACGGTGCCAAGTCCATTGCCGCCTGCCTGACTCTATTACAGGTATGAGCATTTATTTTCTTGGTAGGATCCTTAGTCAATATATTCGGGATTAATTACTAATTCCATATAATGTTTGCATTCACAGGTTTGGTCTTACGAGAGGCTACCCATGGGTCGTCCACAACCGTTGGTAGATTCCGATGAGACGTGGCCTAGGGTGTGGGCCTGGGGGCCTACGACCAACCGGAGGAGGAGACGGGTAGACCCTCACCACCATCTAAAGTTCTATCGGGGGGAACTAGAGATACTGGATGCATCCCAGGTGACGTGGCAGCCATATGGCAAGGTGATGCATCTGTTGGATGAGTGGTGTTGGCAACTTCCGGTGTCGTACGTGCTGGCAGGTTTGGTTCGGGTGCCGCTCATTCACTTCGAAGAATGTGAGTTTCAGATGCCCGATCGAGCTATGAGGCAAGCTGGCTGTCCACAAGGGATACCAAAACCCGCTGTAGACATGCGGCCATACAGGGGTGGTCGAGGGCCGAACTTCGAGGTGGCTGATGCCTTGATTTTGTTGGGTGACGAGGTGCAACAGTGGAATACCTGGCAGGAAACGTATGATAGCCTTGTATCGCTGAAGCACGACGGCATTAGTACTGAGGAATACTTACAGTGGTTTCTCAGGGTGACGCGCACGAGGGTGAATCGCCCTTCCCAGGTGAAGAAGACATCGTATGCGCCACGTGAGGTCTATGACCAGTTCTGGGCATTGGCCATTGTAAGTCATGCTAGTGTTGTTTGATAATTTATTTGCGCACCTTATCGACCATGCCTGAAATGATTAGCCATATTTTCTATGCATGTTTTTTAGGTTGACCAGGGCATTGAGGTGTTCAAGCAGCTGGAGTCGTTTGACTGGTTTGTCGCGCAGGCTCCTGACAATCTCAAGAGGTCCATTGAGAGGTACAAGACTGAAGTTCAAAACTTTAGTCTTGCGTACCGGGGTTACCAAGGGGAGCCGTCTAGTCGCCCTCCTCCTGACGCGTACGACTATCAGCCCCAGAGTCAGGTGTGGGAGCCGTCTAGTCGCTTGCCTCCTGACGCGTCTTCATCGCATAGCTATGAATTCTGGGAGCCGTATAGTCGCTTGCCTCCTGACGCATACGACTCTCAGTGCCAGAGTCAGGTTCCCCAAGTAGGAATCCAGGCCTCGCGCCCAAGCTTCCGGTCGGACAAAGGACAAGCGACGAAGCCATTGAGGCCGGACAAGATGGGTTGGATCGACCGGCACTACTTCGGGCATGAGCCTGTCAATTCAACAGACTTTCCCCTTGCGACATTCCTAAGTCATGAGGATATCAGAACGTTGGCGCCGGAGACAGATCTTTCAAATTTTGTCATGAACGCTTACATAGATCTGCTCCGGATTAGAGAGCAACATTTTAACCGTTCTGAATATTTGAAGCTTAACATGTATCCCACTCATTTTGTGGAATTAACGGTGAGGGAATTCACAGAATGGAGGCGAGGGGGCGGCAGGAGTAAGTGGAAACCAGGTCGAAACGTGTTAGGCATGATGAACGCAGACTATCAATGTCCCGCTGCTGATGCGAACCTTATCATGATACCTTGTCATCATGCAAACCACTGGTTCCTATTAGTTCTCCATCCAGCGTTCAGAACGGTTCACATATACGATAGCCTAAGGGAGGACGAGCCTGGACAGCTGCTGGCACAGATGTACAACGAGTACATCACTTTAGTGGTTAGTTTTTATTTTTTGACCTTGGCTCATAGTATATTGTTCTTGTTTCATAGGCTTGATTCTCGTTTTTATTGTTGGATGCAGACTACTGTCCTCTCGCTAGCGTGCGAACGGCCACAGGGGACCCTTGGACGGTCGTGATGATAAAGGACCGACCAAAGCAATATAACGGTCACGATTGCGGGATTTACGTCCTCAAGTACATGGACTACATTGCTCGCTCGGAAGTGCTCAAACACTCCTCGTGGACTAGGAAGGATGCCTTGACGTTTAGGTATAGGATAGCCTGGGAGCTGAAAAAGAATGAAGCTAGACGCCTTCATTACCATTATCCTGACGTGCGTGGCTAGCTGCTGTGATGTTACAAAAAACTGTACCAAAAAGAAATGTACATAATTTTTCGCATGCTATGAATTTGGCGCTAAAATGTGCGCGAATATACCTTTCATATGACGCATTCGAAAAAATTACACGGTTGGGATCATTGCGGGCTGTCAGTATCCCCCGCTTTGATGGGAACTCGGTTTATAGCGTTTCGTCACCTCTCCGCTAGGGCGCATCTTATCGGCCCGGACCCTCGTGGTTGTTGAGGCTGTAAGGAGTCCGCTGTGGAGTGGTTGATGTGTGTAGCGTGAATTTTCTAAAAGAGCGGATGTGTAGAGTGACAAAAAAAATTGGGCCCTAAAGTGTGCCCGAATAGGCCCTTCCTAGGAAAACCCAAAAAATAATGTGTCTCGTTTTTCGCCGAAATTCTTACAAATGGGCTAACTAGCGTGCCTGAGGTGCAATGAGCGAAAAAAAAGTGACAAAAAAAATTACAACTTTTTTCGGAAGCTATCAATTGGGCCCTAAAGTGTGCCCGAAAACGGAGTTACCAAAAATATCAATAATCCACAAACCAAATCACAAATTAAAGATTCCACAAACCAAATCACAAATTTAAACATTATAAAAGTTCAATTTATACAACTGAAACATTAACCCTAACACTCTTCCTCATCATCGTCCTCCTCGACCATACTGCCAGGTTCGATACCTAACACTTTATAATGGTTTCTCTTGTCATGATCAGTCATCTTATTACACAACGCACACTTTCGTAATTTTTTTTGACCCGTTGCTTCTTCAATCGGATTCTTCATGCGTATTGCTCGTTTTCGCCCTTTTGTTTGAGAAATAATTGGATCAAAAATGTCGTCCTCCTCACCTTGTAGGTCAGTGCCGTCAATGACTGGCTGTTTGGCTCGATTGAATCTACCGGCTGGAGTCGTCCGAGTAGTCGGAGTGTCCACAGTTTCTGGTAATGCCATCCTAAACTGTGCATGCTTAGCCTTATCCCGTGCGGCAGCTTCAACTTGATACCTGTACCCATCAAATGTTGACGCTGCATCCATTGATAAACCGTGCATGATGTTACAAAGGTGATTATATATCAGATTGCTCGAAATCAACTGAAACATTGGGCACGTAAGGAATGTGACCGTGGACTCTATTGGCTTCCTTCGTCCACCGTTCCAAGATATACTGTGGAGGGATTTCACTAGCATTCTTGGCGCTCAAAACCCTCAACGCGTGTCGACAAAGTATACCTTTATGCTCAAACAGTTGACAGTTGCAATTAACCAACCCGGTGTCCTTACAAACTGCTACGGTAAAATGTCGTCTGTTCCTCGGAGCCGACGAAGAGCACGGATTGGCGAAATTCGTCACATTTGTCAAAGCATAAACCTTGATATCTCTGGTGGAATACTCGTGCAACTTTGTCATGCCATATTGATTCGACTTTAGTAGTTCCTCTTGAAACTGTCGAAACATTTCCTTGGTATAGACTTGAGCCGCATGAGCCTCTAAAGGTGAATAAAGTAGTATAGCTCTTTCTTTGTAAACTGTAGCCGCGTCGGCTTCTCTCTCACGGTACAATTGCCTGTCAACGGCTTTCTGCATCTCTAGTACGAACTCCGCTATACTTGAAGACTGGCCTACGTACCCATCAAAGAATGAATTCATAGCTTCGCTTCTCGAGGTCGTAGTCATTCCGGCTGCAAAAAACTTCTTGGTGTAGGCACCGACCCACTGTGTCTTGATCTCATACAACGATTGTAACCATTCATGATTGTGCAAATAGTAGTCATCCATTAACGTGGCCCACCTCTCCTCGAACACGTCTACCGTCAACGATTTCTTCACACATGTATTAAAGTCAGTCTTGAATGACGGATGGTTTGCATATACATTGTGAAGCCGTTCGGGATATTTGTTGCTTATGTGCCATGTGCACAGGCCATGGTGAGTATCTGGAAGGACCTTAGCGATTGCATTTTTCATTGCCAGATCTTGGTCGGTGATGATGGTCTTTGGAGGAATATGATACATTGCTTGAAGCCACGTTTCAAATAACCACGTAAATGACTCCTCCGTCTCATCCCTAAGCAGGGCAAAGCCAAACGAGATTGACTGATAGTGGTGGTTCACCCCGGTGAACGGAGCAAAAGGCATAGAGTACTTATTGGTGCGGTATGTGGTGTCAAACGTCACAACATCCCCAAAATTTTGGTAAGCAGCTCTAGAACGGGGGTCCGCCCAAAATATAGTACTAATGCGGTTCTCATCATCCAGTTGGAGACTGTAGAAAAATCCAGAATTCTCACTCTGAAGGCACCTGAAGAGATCAAGTGTAGTTTGAGAATCACTCTTACCGAAAGACTCTCTCCTCTGAGCACGAAGTTCATTTCGAAGGTCTACTTCGTTGAAACTCAACTTGTCAATCCCCCCAGCCTGGCTTGAGAAAACCCCCATCATCTTAGAAGGTGGAATTTTAGCCTCGGCCATTGTAAAAATCAGTTGTCTGTGTGCCGCGCTTATTTCTCGGTGTTGATGAATTTGACCAATCTTACTAGGGGTCATCAACTGATGATTATGGCTCAACTCCACTCCTGTCACAACCCAATGGTTTTCATTTTTTCGGTGTACTGCATACACATGGGCCTTGCAGCCGGTACCCGAAAATGTGTCCCGTTTTCTTTGTCTTGTTGTCCCTTCGTCACTGATCCGAACGACCGGGGGTACATGCGGTGCTCCTCTATGACACTCAAATAGTCTTGCACAAATTTGATCTGTATTCGCCCGTTTTCTAGTCGTCTTAGTTCTAATACCGAAACCTATCGTTTTCGAATATGCTCTATAGTATGCTTCAACTTCGTCCAGTGTTTGAAAAACTTGACCAACGTAAGGTGGATCAGAACCTTCACAAAAATTATTTCCTCCAGTTGCATCCATATTTATACTGAAATCTAAAAAATAAAAATTATATCATTCTCAACAAGTCATAGAATTAAATAAAAGAATAAAATTTATTTTTACGTAATTGTTGGAAATTTTGTATAATGTAAAATTAGCAAAATAGCCCACGATACGAAGGCAAATTACCGAAATGCCCCCGGGGGTTCATTATCACCCTAACGCCCCAAATCAGCTTCAAAACAACCTTTCAGGTGCTTTGCTTACATTTCTCGACTAAGAAGTCCTTTGAAAAACTTAACGCTGCAAAATTACGAAAATACCCCTATCGGGGATGCGAATTACCAAAATGCCCCCTGGCATCATAAAATCTGAAAAGTGCTTTGAAACGGGATTTTAAGCTTCCTGAATTCACTCTTTAAAATAACTTTTCAGGTGTCTCACACCCTTTCATGAACTAAAAGTTATTTTAAGCACAAATTTGTGTAATGTAAAATTAGCAAAATAGCCCCCGATGAGCGGCAAATTACCGAAATTCCCCCGGGGGTTCATTATCACCCCAACGCCCCTTATGGCGGCTACACCACCGGCAGTCTCAAAACCGCTTTGCTTACTACTTTTTAAATGTATCACATCAATTATATACCAAATATTTCCTCCGAAGATTTTAAAGGGGATGCGTTAACAAAAATTGCCCCGCTACGTATGCAAAACACCCCCTGGCAGCCATCGCCCCAACAAACATCTCAGAACAACTGGAACAAAATAACTTTCCGGGTGTCATACACCCCTATCCTGTAACTAAAAATCATTCGGGAAATTTTTCAAGCTGGTTCAGTTAGCAAAATAGCCCCCGATGAGCGGCAAATTACTGAAATGCCCCCGGGGGTTCATTGTCACCCTAACGCCCATCAAACCAGCTTCAAAACAACCTTTCAGGTGTTTTACTTACATTTCTGGACTGAAAAACTTGACACCGTAAAATTACCAAAACACCCCTCGCGGGGTGGCAAATTACCAAAATGCCCCCTGGCATCAGAAAATATCAAAAGTGCTTTAAAAAGCTATTTTAAAGCTTCCTGAGTTCATTCTTGATCTAAAAAGTATTTTACGGATTTTTCGCCCAAATATCGCGAACCGGTGTCCGGATCGAGCGCTTAAAAGCCCGTTCGGCCAAAAAATTAGCTAACGGCTTCGGAATGGCCCGAATTCCTTGGGAATGGAACTTCCCAACACCCTAGGGTTCTCATAAAAGTTTCGCGCGAAATCGCGCTGGCTTGATATTTTAAATTACACTGCAAAGTTACAAGGTTGCGCGTATCAGTTAACCCCTTTCCAGTCTTTGGAAAAATCTGAAATTTTTACCTGATACAGATCTTTTGAAAATAACTAGGGTCTCTGTTTCTCACTTTGGCAAAATCTAGCTCTAGCTATTTTTTATAAATTCGTGAAAAATTCTATTTTTGACGCCCAAAAAAATCGCTATTTTGGAATCTTTCGAATGTAATACCCCGATTTGTCAAAACGTAATTTTTACGCCCTAAACACGAATTTTAGACTATTGTAAGAACAATTTAAGCGTAACACAATTTAAACAATCAATTGGTAAGAACAAATTGAAAAATACTTACTTGTTTTAACTTGATATATTTAAAGAAAAATCTACCGATCTTCTAGCGTAAATTTTTTTTGTTTGTATGTAGGTGAGATAGGGAGAATGAGGAGAGTGGAAGAAATGATTCGGGGAGGAGGGATTTTATAGAGAGGAAGAGAAGAAAGAAGACGGTCCGTGAGTGAACAGCAGGGAGGGGGAGGGGGAATGACACGTGGGGGTGGGGGGTAGGGTGGTAATGACACGGGGGAAGGGGGTTCACGGGTGGGGGAAGGGGGGTTCACGGGTGGGGAAAGGACATAGCGTGGGGGCCACGGGGTGGGGGGCAGGGGGGGTGAGGGTCACGCAAGGCATAATGCCAACCGCATGTAGGAGACGCGGTTGGGCATTAATGCCAATCGCTTGTATGAGTTGCGGTTGGGCATTAATGCCCATTATCTCGCGATATTTTCATTTTCTCGTGATATTTTGGTGAATTTCTCGTGCCATTTTGGTCCTTTTTCTTCTTTTTCGTCCTTTTTTCGTCCAAGCTTCCCAACCGCTGCTCTTACCTGCGGTTCGGTGGGAAAATTGTTATTTTCCCACCGGTGGGTGTGGATCGGCCCCCATATATATATATATATATATATATATATATATATATATATATATATATATATATAGTGATCCATTACTAGCGCTAGCAACGTGCTAGCGCTAGTAATGGATCACTATATATATATATATGCTAGCGCTGTTTTCCCGTCCGCTACATAATGTAGCGGACGATAACTTACCGTCCGCTACATTATGTAGCGGACGGTGCTAGCGCTGCTAGCGCTAGCAACGGATCAGCTCCCTATATATATATATATATATATATATATATATATATATATATATGAAGTAGCTTTTTATGAAATTTTTAATAAAAGGCTGGAAAGCAATTTAACTTTTGACAAACTCTAAAATTCGAACAGGATATTTTAGTCAGAAGGGGTATCTAGAGAAAAAGGCTTCATTCTATACTTGAAAAATATCTTTTATTTAAGGGATAATTACAGCAATATCATTGAAGTTAGGGTAAAATTACAGTCAAGGACACTAAGTTTCAAAATGTAACATACCATGACCAAAATTTTTGAAAATGTATCAGCCGGGACTATCCGTCCCAGATCCGTTAAAAATTTGAATTTTTTGGTTGATGTCATTCATGCGTATTTTTTAAATGTCAATGCTAAAAACGCTAATTTAAACAATTAGGGTTTCAAACTTAATTCTTTCTCTCTCCAAATTAAGGTTTTAACGCTAGTTTCTAAATTAAAGTATTTTCGAACCCTTATGTTTTCACTTTATATTTTTTAATCCTTATTTTTTTACTCTTTATTTTTAAATCCTTATTTTTTTCACTCTCCCTGATTGGAAAACCTCTCTTCTTCACAGCAGTCATCACTAATTCCCGTCCAACCACAGCTGCGATGAAGTCGGCGCCACCACCTTACCCCACGGATCCCCATCCAACCTCTCTCACTCTATCGTACATCACCTGCGACCGATCAACCACCAACGCAATCGATCAACCACCACATATATCTATGGCCGACCATCATCCAACGCAACGCAACCAACCACCATACCCACGCCTTCCACCACCATCAAAGCTTTCAGATCTATTTTTTTCCCCCGTAAATTTAACTTAATCTTGTTTTAGTTAATCCACGTTTAGGTCGACTAAAACACGGTGGTAGCTCGGTGCTTGATGGAGGTGGTTGTGGTAGTTTGACGACGGTCATCGATGGTGGGTCTGGGGTGGTCGGTTGTGGTAGTTTGACGACGGTCAGTGATGGTGGGTCTGAGGTGGTTGGTGATGGGTTTGGTTTTGGGTAGTTGTCTGTTTGAGGTTATGGTGGTCAAATGGTGGTGGTGGTTGTGGATTTTGGGTTATTGGTGGAGGCGGTGGTGGAATTTTGCGTTGGTGGTAGATTGGTCATGGCAATGATGTAGGGGGTGGATCACAGCGTGGTGCGGGGTGGTTGGGTCACAATGGTGGTGCCGAGTGCTTGGGTCATGACTGTGGTGCCAAGTGGTTAGGTCATTGCGATGGGACATTATGGTTGACACTAGTGTCTGGGAAGAGATTGGAGGTAAGCAGTGGTTTGGGAAGAGATTGAAGAAAAAAAAACATGAGAGGAGAAATTCACGGGGGTAAGCTAATGGTTTGGGAAGAGAGAGGAGGGGAAAAAATAAAAGATGAGAAACAAATTTACATTTAAAAGAAAATAACCTTCAAACTCAAAGGCAATGAAGTAATTTTCTTAAAACCGTTAAGTTATTTAAGATTATATTTGGTCAACGGATATAAGTGTAATTTGTTTAAACTAATGGACACGCTTGTAATTTCACCCTAACCTTAAGAATTTTACTATAATTATCCCTTTAATTAAAACCAACTCTGACCAATATTAAAAGGGCATCTGAAGTAAAAAATTAAAAAGCGAGTTTTAAAAAAAAATGTTCAGCCATTTAATCCTTTAGAATCATGTTTATCAATGGAAATTCACGCCTGTTTTGGTTAAATTCGTAGTATGTTGTCACTTGAGATACATTAAACGAATGTTTAACCTCTTTAATGACAAACAGTTGAAGTTCAGCTACAAATGTTGTAATTTAGCCTTACCCATTTAAAAGTCAAAATTACCCTTTTTTTGTGTACGGTAAATTACACACAACACTCTTGAAATTTACCCGAAGCCACACATGACACCTACTAAGTATTTTTACTACTCCCCACCCCCTATGGTTTGTCATTCTGTTACATTAAAACTTCCGTTAGGGAATGGTAAAAAAAATTTTGGGCAATATGAATTTATTATAATATACCAAAAATGGCCTTAGGTCTTCCTCCTCTTTCTTACTGCCGTCGACGCTCAGCCACCACAGCCAAAGGCTTCCGCCCAGCACTGCCCATCATGGAGACCTTCACTGCACATCATCGTCGATGCCTAGCCCAGCCACCATGGACTTATCTTCTGCCCACTCACTGCCCATCACACACACACACACGCATAAGCACATACGCACACCAACGGGGCGCGCACACAAAAAAAACACCACTACAACGAGCCCATCATTGCTCGGCCACCACCGCCCAAAACTAACTGTCCACCACCAATCTTCAACCATAACCACAATTGCTCCACCCCCTTCCATTGCCCCGCCATCACAGCCCAAAACAAACCCACCACCACCTATCTTCAACCACAACCACCACTGCCGCACCCCCGCAATTCGTTTACAACACCCACCACCACCATCCACCACTTATTTTCACAATTATTACCAACCCCACTTTACAAATCTATTGATCTGTAATCACTTAACAAGCATCCCAAGAAAGTTGCCTCTTTTATAAAACACGACCACAGCACACGAAGATCCATCCAAAATTTCAACGACGGAGGTTTCGTTCCTTCACCTGCCCAAAGCCGATCAAGGTGGATCTTGAAATGGTAGTTGGGTGGTAGATCTAGCGGTGGTAGCCAAGCAAAAGGGGAGAGGGGGACGACAGCGACGCCGCAGTGGTTCGCTGGGGGGAGGGGGTTAAGAGAGAGAGATGATGTACAACTGCTGTGTGGGGAGGGATGGTGTTTGGAGAGGGGGATGAAAGATTGGGTAAATTTATTTGCTTATAAGGGGTATTACCTTACTTTTATTGATTCTCTTAAACCGTTAACTGAAAAATAAAAATGTGTAGTTTAGTGTAACAAATATATTTTGTAGGCACTGTGTGTAATTTCAGATAAACCTTTGTATGTAGGTTACACATTTTTGTAAACCATTTAAATTTAAAGGGGTATTTTAAAAAAAAATGTAACCTTTTAACCACTTGGAATAATTTTTATATGGTCTTCTGAGTTACAGTGGAACATACAAAGGTAATAACCATGTGAAGAACATGTTATAGTGCATATAAGGGTATTTTAAGAACTTTAATAGAAATTTAGGAGTATTTATTTGCCATGAACCCAAATTATAATTAGAGCAAAATAGTTTGATCCAGCGATTCTTAAAAGTCATGATTATATATGCATTTAAAAAAAACTAGAAAACTATAGTTCTACGATAGTTTCCTTACACCTATGCATGTGTATTCAAAATCTAGAAATAAACCTCAGTTTAACGATATCTTCAGTATAGCTATATGTTTGTATTGAAATCTATATACATGCACAATAATTGAAAGGCTATAAAAAAATCTGTTCTATGCAACTTGTTTACTTCAATCAAATTTTATGGAGAATATATTGTAGCTGAGGGAAAATATTAGTTTTAACGTGAATGAATGTAGGTCTTGATAGAGGTTTTTTTAGTAATGATGTTCAAAGAGCATGCAGCAAAGTTTAGGGGTGATTTATTGGGGTTTTATAGGATTTTTTCTATTTTTCTTTAGTAAAAGTTAAAACAACCCAGAACTCTAATAAAAGTATATATTCCAAAAGGAGTACTTTAAGGCCCCGTTTGACACTCTTTTTTTCCCTCTTTTTTTTCAGTTTTAAAAACTGAAAAAAAAAGGAGCGTTTGGTAACCATTTTTTTTTCAATTTAAAAAACCAGTTTTTAAACTGCAGAGTAAAAAAAAAACTCCAAAAACTGGTTTTTTTTTTCACTTTTGGTTTTTTTTTTCGACCACCACCACCACCCTCCCACCGCCGGAGACTGCCGGCTGCCGGCGACCACCGCCGGAGACTGCCGACAACCACCTCCGGCCGCCGGCGACCACCGGCAGCCACCGCCGGAGACTGTCGGCAGCCATCTCCGGCCGCCGGCGACCACCGCCGGAGACGGCCGGCAGCCACCTCCGGCCGCCGGCGACCACCGCCGGAGACGGCCGGCAGCCACCTCCGGCCGCCGGCCACCACCGCCGGTGACTGCCGGCAGCCACCTCCGGCCGTCGGCCACCACCACCACCACCGTCAACCACCGCTACGCCCCACCACCGCCACCGCAAACCACCCAAAAAAAAAAGTCAAAATAAAAAGGGTTACCAAACACCAAAAAAAAAACCTCAAAAAAAAAAGGGGTTATCAAACACCCACTTGTTTTTATAAAAAAAAAAATTTAAGCTGCTCTTTAAAAAACTGCTCTTTAAAAACTGAAAACCAAAAAAAAAATTTTGTCAAACGAAGTCTTCTTTTCTCTTTAATAAATGTAAAAACGACCCTTACTTCTAATAAGAGCATATTTTCCCTTGAGGGTATTTTAAGAAAAAAAAAGCATATATCTTATAAGAAGTCAAAAACACCCTTACTTTTTATTCACACTCTTATCTCAAAAGGGTATTTAATTGAAAAAAAAAGATGTGTTAAGTCAAAAACACCCCTAATCATCCCTAATCTTTTATAAAGACTTCAATTTAGTAAGGCATTCTAAGGGGAAAAAAGGATTAGGCACTTAAGCCCAAATGTGCTTTTATGTGTGTGTGTGTGTGGGGGGGGGGGGAGAGATTTTAGTTGGAGGAGCTAAAAAACAGGAAGAATATCAAGAATGGCAGTATACAATATCCTATCTTATTCCTCCTAAATAGAGAAGAATAAGTACCTAGCCCTGAAAGGGGCCTCAGATCTCCTCCAAACTTTAAGAAGTGATAGAATATCATCAAGGGTAACTTGAACCCTAAAACCAATAGCAGTCAACAACTTTTCACTTCTCACCTGTTTCAGTAAGAAAAAAAAGTAGGATTACTTAAATCTGTAAGCTGAATATCCCACATAATAGTTCTAAGCAGTTCAATAATCCTACATTAACAAAATGGTGTACAGCAAAGAAACAAGAAATTGTCCTAGACACTTTCATCTGGATCTCCATTAGTAGCTTGCTGACCACAAAGTGCGCAATAGTCTAAAACAAGAAATTGTCCTAGACACTTTCATCTGGATCTCCATTAGTAGCTTGCTGACCACAAAGTGCGCCCCAATTTTCAATAGTCTAAAACAAGGAGAAGTACGAATCTAATCTGCATTTTGAATACAGTAAGAGAACGGAAAAAGAATTTTGGGAAACAATTGCATCTACATGACAATCACACACAATCTAGATGTTCTATAAAGATTTAAATTGTTATTGAGTTAAAATTACAATGTTATTTTATCGGATATTAAACTTTGAGAAATGATGAACACAGCAAAGCCAAGAGGGGCATATAAGTACCATAAAGGATCTAATGGGGAAAAAAGAAGTTGCAATACAACGTAAAAGTGCAAGAATCCCAAGCTAAATTTTAGATTTCACCGAACATTGAGAGGAGAGAGAGAGAGAGAGAGAGAGAGAGAGAGGGAGGGAGGGAAGTTATTAACGAGATGAACAAAAGCACCAGCGACATGAAATTAGATAAACATAGTTTATGAAAAGCATAACAATAGATATGAAAAATCAAGGTTAAAAACGTAAAGATTAGCAAATACAACCAGGATTTTTTTTTTAATTAAATAAAGACCCAGAGCCAAAAGATTAGTTCTGGGAGAAAAGAACAATTGCAGATAGGAAACATAAAGCTCTGCATGATTGAACTCAGAATGAAAGGCATTTTTTTTGATAAACAGATTAATCACACCAACCTTAGGAACCGCATATGGTGCAGTAGGGCCCAGTATTGAGCACACTGCTTCACAATTGTGGAATACTTCTTTAGGACAGTGAAGCTCATTATCCATACTTGATGCTATCCAACGAATGTCATGTAGGATGCTTATAAATGAAGACTTAAATGTTTTTGATTCTCCGGAAGAACTGATGTTGCAGTAACCAGTGATCTTATTGCTGTAATTATCATCCCATAATGTATCAAAAACCTCCAAGAGGTATTTACACCTTTCCTGGTCCATGCGTGAAGTAAATTTTGAGAGCAGATGAACCAACTCTTGAGACTCCCAATCTTTGGCAATGGTTCCAGAGGAAATCATGTTCATATCCCACATTATACTGTTGAAAAGATGAGGAATATCCTTGACACGCTTCTCAGTTTGAACTACTTGCACAAAATCAGTGACCCCCAACTCCTGAAAAAAATTTCTCCACTTCAACATTGCACCAGATACTGATTTGGTAATTGGATGTTTCAAATAGGAAATGTCAACCTCATGCCACTTTACATCCATGCCATCAATCAACTTCTTCACATTAATAGGATTTCCAAAGTCTTCATTGAAATGGATTGACACCTCTAAAGGCCGTTTGTGGCCATAATTTGTCAAAATAAGTGCTTTAGTACGTAATTCTGAGATTAAGTATTCCCTTTCCACGCAACAGTTGGAGCAACTTGATTGCAGGTGGAACATTGCAAAAGAAAGGTACTCGGTCATCAAATCCTTATCCGCTACAATATTACTCTCATCGGAGATAGCTGGCAAGATGTGCACCTTTAGAATATCATGGGCGGATAATCGCTGGACACCAACTAGATAAAGCATCCTAGTAATATTTTCTACTATAGATTCGTCGTGGATTGAGCTGTTAACAGCTGGACAAGTAGTGAAAAGGACAGGATTTACAATACAAAGTTTTCCATACAACTTTGGAAAAGCTTCAGGACCAAACTCATTATCAAAATTTGTGCTCGAGGCATCAGAATGCAACCAAATTGTACCTTCATCCAACGAGCCATATTTACCATCCGAAAGAGGAATAAATGGTATTTTTCTAAGATTATCTACAAAGTCTGGCTCAGTCGCTACATTTTGGGAAGCCTTTCGAGGAGAGTGAGCACGTGTCAGATAAATGGCATTGAGCCAAGAAGATAACCAACCGAGGCCCATTGATCTAAGACCACTCTTCATACGAGACAAGGAAGATACAACCTGCAGGAGGATTTTTGGTCCATATTCCTCAATACCCAATGCCTCTGCTAACTTGTCGGAAAGGACTATATCTTTATTCAAGAATCCAAGCCCAAGGTGCTCATGGAGCAAGCTATCAGGCAAAAGAGAGCGAACTTCTTCTGTCCAACTTCTCAAAACCTTGCATGGAGGAACGAACTCGTTGTTATCACCTTCCAGAAGTAAGCAATTTGCCATGCGTAGCTTAGATATAATCATCCGGGGAAGACTAGCAAAAAATCCATGTACTTCTCCTAAAAGGGGAACAAAGGACATAAAAGTTGAAACTGCCTTTCCTGGCTTCTCCTTAAAACACGAAAGCCCATGAAAAGATTTAAGTGCCCCAACAAATAAGGAAGGGAATTCTGAAAGTAACCACTGATTCCACGGGCTATCTCCAGTAACTTCCTCCCTAGAAGAAGGAAGGATAAAGTCACCTTGGAGGATAAACTTTAGACCATATGTTCGCAAGGGCAGAAAAGCAAAGACAGGCTGATGTTCCAGATTTGGGATGTAATTCCCATCACAGGATTCCTGCAATGTAAAAGCTACCGATATTTCTGTCGATTGCGCATCCGGACGAATACCATTTGCCTGCAATCTGTGGGACACTACAAGCCAACTCATTTTCTCTTTCCCAACGGAAACATTTACAATACCACCTCCCAAAACTTCTTTTTTCATGACAATGAATGAATCACTCAGCATGTTCCTAAACTTGATACACTGAAGACGGTGAAGAAAAAGTAACAAAGATGGATGAAGGTCCGAAAACATAGATATAACATTCTTCATGGCAAAGCCTTCAGAGAACTTTGATCTGAAAGGCAGCACTATGCACGTGTTCCAGCTATTATTCTCCACGTGACCGATATCTACAGAAACGAGTCTGCTGAACATGTCAATATCACAAGGAGGTACAAAAGTTATATCAAACTTGATATGAAACCCATTAGAATGTATTTCTGGAGCATCAGAGACCTACAAAAAGACAATCATAACCACATAAAAGCTGCCAAAGCAACAAAGGGTGCTAATTCTAGCTTCATGCGAAAGTTATACAGAAAAAGAAGGTCAACCTATAAGCAGGTTAGATGACAAAGATACATGAAACCAAACATCAACGGAACAAAACAGAGAATCCTTTAGCAGTACAAATGACGCCAACTATAATCGGCAAATTCCCTTGGATCGCCAAATTAACTTAAAAGCTGCACATTTCTTGAAGGGCAATCCAATACAGACCAGGTTTCAGCGCATTTCATACGGCAATCTAAGGTATATAATGGTTTCCATCATGCCACGAAATAGTTATTCTCCCTCAACACTTTCCTTCCCCCCCCCCCAAAAAAAAAAAAAAAGAGAGAGAGCGAGAGCAAAAGAAAAGGATAATGATAAAAAGGCCCAAAAAAAAAAATGAAAATGTACCTAAACTATTATACATATACTTAGATAGGGTACTCGTCATACAAGCAACCGGAAAATTCCCTTGGATCACCAAACTAACTTAAAGCTGCAAGTGCTTGAAGGATAATCCATTACAGACCAGGTTTCAGCACATTTCATACAGTAATGTAAGGTACATAATGGTTTCCATCCCATGGAATTTAAGAATGGTTGAAGACTTATTCCTGCCTCTCTCCAAACATGCCCCCCCCCCCCCCCCCGCCCCAACCCAAAAAAAAGAAAAAGAAAAATGGCAATGATCGAAAGAGAAGGAAACACATGAAATCTATCTAAGATCTAAGCTATTTTAAATATACTTAGATAGGGTACTCGTCATGCAAGCAACTTACCAGGCCACCAGCTTTGGGCTTAATTATGCAACCTTCAAACTCTCTAAAACTTTCCACGGGCAACATAACCTCATCTATGCAACACAATATCAGAGTATTAAAAAGAAAGATGTAAGAGCAATTTGACAATACCCGAAATACCGATTTGAAGCCAATCCCTTTCTTTCCAATATATCCAGCAGTAGATCCCTTCTTGGTTGAATTTCCAACATCGCAAAGTGCTCTAATGTTCTCAGCAGAGAAACCTAGCTCATTGTTTAGAACAACAATGCCCCACTCCAAGAGAATACAAGTCAGAGTTGGTTCCACATTTCTCGGATAAGTATTATCATCAGCATTTTGAACCTACAGTAACAATGCAGGAACATGTTACTAAGTATCACAACCACCAATGAAGGGTGTTGTTTATTGTCAGTCAATGACCAGAAGTTCTTTACGACTTAGTTAATTTTTATCCATGAAAAATCCATCAACATTAAAAGCATTAGGTAAGAAGGGAACCAATGGATGCACTGAAAAATAGTGAAATATACACTGGTGAATTGAAATTCGACAGCAGAGCAGAAACCAAGAACCAAATACTTATCCTGCCACTGCAGATGGTAAAATGCCATAGTAGCTGGGAAATAATTCCTTATAAAGGAAAAAATGGAAAGGTTTGAAAACCAGGAGAATCTGGTATGATTACGCAATCAAACAAACTACACATTTCTCTATTTGAGATGTCCCCAAAATTTATCAATCAAGCTTACATAGTTGTTTTTCTTGATTCCTCAATGTTTCAGTATCTTCAGTTGTCCGATGCATCATTCTTTCTCAAACAACGTATGCCAGGGCAGTCACCTTATGTATATCCCCAGCAGAACATAAGAAAAAGGGGTTCCAAGTTTAAACAACACTAAGTAAAAATGTAAAATTGTGAATTACAGAGGAGGCATTGACACTCTTGACATATAAATTTTAAAGAACATACTGAGAGGAAAATATAACAAGCGCAAAGCCATAAGAAGCCCAAAAAAAAAAATTACAAGATTCATGACTCAAAACACCCAGCAGAATCCTTTTCTTAGTAGTAGAAGGGCATGTTACAAGTAAACTAAAAAGATCCCCACCCCTCTTCAGCCTCCTCAAAAAGAAAAAATTCCAATCCTGAACCGAAGATCAATCACATGGTCAACACCTTAACACGACCCCTTTGGCACGGGGCCACGCTTTAAACCACTTGCCTGAAGCTCAAGATTGCGAACCTGCTATCCTAAAGCCAAACACAACCTTCCAAGAAGAACGTAATTATGTTGTAAAATAATGACACAAGGACATAAAATCTGCTAGATATATGCTCTACTTCTCACGTACTGACCCTAGGCTTGTAACTTTCATACAACATTCTTTTACCTGCACTGCATTTTGCTTTCCGATTTTTCTTTTTTCCCTCTTCTGGCACTTGTACACGCATGAGTTCTCATTTTGTATTCAGGTTGACTCTTCTTGGATTTTCATTAACAGAAGAGACAATATTGCAAAACCAAGTAGGACTATATTCCTAGATAAGAATTGCAGCACCAGGCATGGATACAATCGTTGGCAAACAGAAGCCACATACACATATATACATATCCAATAACAGAAGCAGACAAGATAATGAATTCATAACATAAAGGGTGTTCAAGTCGACATTAAGTACCAGCATCTAGTAAGTTTGTGCAAAAAAAAGGAAAGAATGTCACCACACTTACCAGCTCCAGAAGAAAATGTGAATCTTGAGAATACAACTCTTGAGAGAGACAATGGAGTGCTCTCCCTAATCGAGCATGCTGTTTCTGCAACATACTACTTTCCATAGCTGAATGGCTTGGATCCAAACCAAACTCTTCTTGCCTTATCGATTCAATAACCATGACCGGATCATTGTCTTTATCAAGTTTAGACAAATGTTTTAAGCGATCATCGCCAAATCTACCACCAGAAGCTTTTGACTCCGTAAGGATGGCAGAGACTCCTTTACATTCTTTAGGCCTATCGGCTTCAAAGGACATTATCATATCACCTTCGGGAGATGGAGGCTGCTCTGATGCATTACTTGCCATTTCCAAGCATGAAGCTCCAGAGGAAACCTGTAAGTCACTGGTTTTAGGCGAACAAAATGCATGGAAGTCGTTTATCCACTCCACTATACCAAGTGACAACCCTATATCATGAACCATGAGACGCTGCTCCATCTCTTCGCATTCATTAAGAATGGCAGAAGAAGCTTCTTTGAGAACAGATCGTAAACCTGAAAGCAATATATCCGCAGCGAATGCGCGAAACTCTACCGGTAGACAATCCAGGCAATGGAGAATGAACTTTGATGCAACATGCACAGCCTTATTAACTCCGTTTTCACTTTTGTTCGACTTGCTGATCAAATTGCTAAACTTCTGTCCTTCGTTTCGTTCCGTTTCCATGCAGTTTTTAACAGTAACTTCGAACGCTTGCCGTGCATGACATTTTAATAGAGCCAAAGGAATATGATGTTTACCCCCATATAATACAAACAAAGACAATAGTTCTACCGCGGTTCGGAAAGAGGATCCCTGAAGGAAACCTTCTAGGAATGTGTCCGTTGTAGCCAAATGGTTAACCCTCATCACTTTGCCACTTTTCGTCACCAAACACAGCAGCTCCTTGGTGTTGACGTCGTTCAACAACCATTCCACAAGTGGACCAAGAGAAGGAGCAAATATAAGGTCCCAATGGGACCACGAGTCCAGATCTATCAACATGGGAGCTCTAATCAAGACTTCAAGTGCATCCTTGGTTGTTAAAGAACCAAGCTTTCCTGCTTCATTGCCTATGTGAGTTTCCAAATCGGCATTTCCCCCTAAATATTTCTTCTTTTGAGCCAAAGAGTGACCGTCGTGAAACATTCCAAAAAAAGTTGCAGAAAATAAGACACTCTTTGAAACTACCATGCTTTTCTTCTCCCTCAAAACATCCAGGAAATCACTAATGGGACAATTCCCCACTAACCTAGAACAGAGTGAAGGAAACTGTCTCTTGAGCAACTCTGAAACATTCTGCTTGCTAACATTTTCGTTCTCCCATAGACTATTTGAAGCTTGTGAGATCAGTACAGCCAACTGATTCTGAAACATGCAAGCATCCAAAGAAAGCGTCTCACCTCTCTCACCAGCCAACCACTTCTGCAAAGCTTCGGGTAGTTGGCAAACATGTTTCTCTAAAAACAAGAAAAATTCTCCATGACCAAGCGACTCAAACTCCTTAACAGAAAACTGCTCAGCCAACCAAAACTCACACTTGGATAACTTTCTTAAGAAGGTTAGTTTCTTCTCTGGATTCGTATCTCCCGGCATGTTGTATTCAAGCTCAAGATACGAAGACATTTTCTTGAGAATATCTTCAACTATGACATCTGTGCAAAACAAGCATAAAAATAAATGGAAGCCAGAACCTCATAATCATAAACTTGCCTTTTCTACTAGAAGTGCAAGATATTTCTCTTTTGCTCCACCAATGTAACAGATATATGGATTAATGGTGTCTCTGAGATCCGGAAACACAAGGACATAGGCTTTGAGAAAAAGAGGTAAGCATTTATCTCTCATAAAATGTAGGAAGTTATGAATTTTTCCGCATATTATCACACACACGCAGAGAGTTAAAGCAGAAGGATTGAAACTTAGTTTCATGTTGATCAGAAAATCAAGTGGAATAAAAATAATTAAAATATCACATTTTTCTCTGTAGACCCATCACCCCTGAAATTTTTAACTAACACATTAAGATGTATAATAGATATTGAATAACTGTACATATCGACATACAATGGCAAACTGCCTACAAAGACAATCACATATATCTAGGGCTTTCAGCTTGCTAGTTGCAATTTCAATCATGACTATAGCCAGATCCCAATAAGAAGCTGAATAAATTTACAGGGCACAGGCAAATACTAGCAACATGAAACCAAGCAAGAAATAAAGCATGGTTGTATAGAAAAATTCCGACCATGTTGACTGTCAAACAGTTGCTCAGTGGTGATCAGGTCTTCTTTTTCAGGTGCTTCAACCTCTATGCTTATATAATCAGAACACTTCTCTGCCACTGTGTTTGCTACTCCGTCGTGACTGAATGTTTGAAAGGTGTCATACATAGTATCCCACATTCCACCTCTAATAGATGTAACCTGCAATGGATAAAGCATCTTTGTTATCCCTTCTCAGAAAGTATCACTTCAATCAACAAACAGGTATTTAACGAGAACATAGGTTATACACGGATTGATGACCAGTAGCAAATTCAACACTTCCCGTCGTGAAGGAAAAAACCCTCCCTCACCCTTGACATGCTAAAATATGGGAAAGATGCAAGTCTAACAAATTAACAGGGGATTCTTTTTGTGTATATGCATGTAGATAGAAACCTTCTGCAAAGAATGCCAAGAAACATAAATTTGGTAGGTTACTCACAGCTAGTCTCTACAAGATTAATCTCACTAGTCATTGAAATAAAAATGATCATAGATATCAAAGGCTATGTATCTTGGATAGTCACACCAGACATATCATTCTCATTCGCTTGAAGCTCTTTGAACCATCTTTTCCCTTGTCACAATAGTTCATTGCCGTACATACCTACAAGAACTTAATACTTCAACTGTGATCATCTAGTGGCTTTTGCTTTTGAAACCTGATTATGGTGAAACACAAGAAAATGCGCCTGGCATGCTCAATCAAAGAAGCAATTTTTAGCCAAACGCATCACGCAACTGCTTTTTGGTTCCAGAGGCTTTCAAAAGCGATGCTAAATTGGGTCTTAATTAGGTCTACAAAATACTTACATCCAGAAAAGAGAATGAGGACAGAAAGATTGACGAATTGTTGTTCCAGTGAGTAAGATTCGGCAATTCAAAAAAGAAAAGGCAACAAAACAATTTCAAAGAACAAGAGATTCCTTTTTCCTTTTGATAAGTAAGAGGATACTTTTTTCTCTCACAAGTAAAGAGATATTAGGAAAGCAAACTGCTAAGAATGTATTTAATGTCTTTCTTATCCATTTGCAATAAAATAAGGCATAACCTTTCAAAAAGATACGCAGAGCCTCTGATCAACCTCAGGAATTTCCTTAATACGCTTAGCCACAACCTCCACTCAAACCCAATCATTTAACAAGTCAAAATGGCATAGACCTAACGAAAACGCCTAAAATAACTAAACAAGCCAAGAGAACATATAAACATGAAGAAGAAACGGTACAGCACTTTTTTGAAAAGAAGTTAAGAATTCATAAATTGAAAGTATCAAAAGAAGAATTGATAAAAATTATACTCACAGCGACATTTAGCAATCCAAGACATGGATAAGATGAAAACATTGATATCACTTTCTTACTCTTCCTTGCTTTATAGAACTGAAGCATCCTCTCCAACACCTACATGTTAAGAAAAATTGACCAAAACTCGTCATCGTATGCTTATAGATAAAGAAAACCTAGAATGGACCAAGGTCAAGGATGCTGCACGTTAGATAGTACGGAAGGGGGGAAAGAAACACATACAGGGAAAAAGCAGAAATCAAATAAACAAGCATTACACTGAAAATAGCAACTGTAATTCTTCTACTTCTGCCGCACAATTTGATATCTTGCATCAGCGTCTTAACAAGATAGACAGCGTACACACGTGACGAGACAATCTAGTAATTGCCCCAGATATAGTCTAGGACAACTGCTAGACAATTTCTGCAGGATCATCATCATCATCTAAGCTTTTGTCCCAAATTAGTCGGGGTCAGCTACATGAATCATTTTCTTCCACTCCCCATTATCAAGGCACATTTTTTGTCATAAGCTCCTAGCAATCAAGTCCTTTCTCGCTAAATCTCCCCGTACCCATCAACTTGTCACAAATCACTTATTCTTACAGGGGCAACTAGATGCATACGTTTAATATGACCACAGTCCCAACTATCTCGAGTGAAATTCCCGCAACTTTTCCTCAATCGGCACCACCCCCACATTATCGCAGGCATCCTCATTTCTTATTATATCCCTCCCTAAGCATTTGCATTTCAGCTACACTCATCTTATGTGTATACTATTTCTTGTACAAAATTGTGGCCAAACCGCAGTCCTGTCGACTTGAAAGAAATAATAAACCACACCACACCCTAGAAGCAAACCTCCATTTTAGCCAGCATGTCTTACCCTATGGGCAACATCCTCATCAATCTCTCCCTGTTTGTGCATCAATGATGCAAGATAGTCTTCGTAAGAAATAATAAACCACACCACACCCTAGAAGCAAACCTCCATTTTAGCCAGCATGTCTTACCCTATGGGCAACATCCTCATCAATCTCTCCCTGTTTGTGCATCAATGATGCAAGATAGTCTTCGTAGATACTTGTCACGCATCCATATTTACAAGCTGCTCTTATCCTATGGGCAACATCCTCATCAATCTCTCCCTCTTAGTGCATCATTGAAGCGAGATATCTTTCTTAGGTACTTGTTACCATTCATATTTACAACCTCCAAGAGCTTTTAGTTCAACATACTTGGTAGGGACTTATTCTTCTCTAGAGCCCACCACATGAATTTCAGTGGTACTTAATCGTATGTTTTTTCCAATATATGAAGACCATGGGAAGATCTTCTCTCTTCATCAATTGCCTAATCAAGATAATAGCTTCCATAGTGGATAGCACAGGCATGAAACAAAGTGAATCTAAAAGTTTAGACTCCCTTCTTGATCTATGTTCAATTACTCCTCACCCAAAGCCTCATATTTGACACGTTAGGTTGATCTCTATATAGTTTGTGCAACTTAGGATATCTGCTTAATACTCATAAATAGTGCCAAAAAGGTTTCCTCCACTCCTCAGTGATAATTTTTAAGGTTTAGGACCTTGTTAAAAACTTAGGTCGATCTATGCCAGCATCACCCAAATCTCTAAACATTAATAGGAATACTGTCTGATCCAATAGCCTTTCCCATATTCATCCTTTTCAAAGCTTCATTTATCTCAGATGTTCTAATTCTACAAACAAATCTCTGATTATTACAGTCAAATGAGTAACTCAATTCTCCTAAATTATCTTCGTTCCTCCGTTAAACAACTTATCAAAGTTCTCGATAGAAACCTCTTACTAGCACCCTCACAATTTGTTGTATCCTTCTAAAAAATTGTAGCAATGTGTAAAAGAGGTGGCAAGACGCATACCATACAAGAACGACGGAGGAAGTCAAAGTTCTCGTGCTTTTACGCTGTTATTTGTCTTTCTACTTGTTTTCCTTTATCGCTTTCTCGTGTTTAATTGACACCTCATATGCAAATCATAAGAACTTGGCGTCTAGAACCACCATCCTGGTGCAGACTTAAATTCCATCTTTATGGCCAGAAGTAGCTGCCTCAAAGTTGCAAACCAAACAATTAAAAACCCAAGCTTTTATTGCTAGATCAGTCAAGGTAGTCAAAACTTTAGTTATCTCCAAATGTAAAATCAAGTTAAAAGACAAGGCTCAATCAGGATTGTCAAAATACTAGTTATGCACACACACTGGAACTTCCCCAAATTCTCAAACACAGACACGCATACAAATTCGCCCATTCATACCAATTTGTCATACCATGGTCCACATTCAGTAGTGTAGTAACCTTATACGAACATTATAGCAACAGTCATTCGAGTAAATTGGGTTGGTGGGGGGGGGGGGGGGGGGATTCTTTATTTTTTCGAATTACAGATAAATTTTCTTATTCATGACACTATGATCCGGTGTCAACAAGCAAGAGGCTACTTGTATGCAGTTAATTTCAAATTCAAAAGAGCAGCTTCACCATCCCATTATATACAAACTAACTTAAAAGCTAATGGCCGCACATCACATTAGTAGTTAAGCCGATGGCCTAATGCACAATTTACACATCGATGTACATTCGAGTGCACACTGAAAGTTAACGGACAAGAACTTAGTTGCACAAAGCGGGGGTGGGGGCGGGGGAGCATAAGCACCAAGAAGAATATGAGGTTGGGAGCGGCTTGAATAAATAAATGCGTAAAGAGTATTATCATTTGCTTAGTGTAGTTTCATAGCCAGCAACAACAGACAAGGAGGCTTTAAGGACTTGAAGGAAGAGAGAAACAAAGAATTAAGTTGAAAATGGCTTCATTTTCAGGTACTCTCTCACTTGTTCCATGATCTCTATCCAGCTAACGGGATCGAATTCCCATATTAGCTTGGGACGAGATCCCGTGAAGCTCCTAACTTGGGCTCGCAAAAGCGAGTTTCCGAGAGAGAAACGTCACCATATTAGGAGTTTCCTGCAACTAAGGACAAGAATGCAAGCTAATCTGATTATAGCTAGTATATGATCAACAATAAGAGCACTCACATACCTCGGGTACGCTATTCTCCCGGCAAGCCTCCTTCCAGGTAGTAATGAACATCCTAAGAGAATCATTGGAAAGCGAAAGATCAACTTCATTCCCATTATCAAACCCCTTTTTCTTATTGTCAGCCGAACGATAAACATCAGTTTTTTCATCTCTCTTAGGCAGCTTGTGGTGTCCAGGAATATTATGAAGTATTTTCTCAGATTTTCTCTTTTTCCTGGATGGTGGACCATGTTCAGTGCCTATTAGACTGCCACTATTAGGAGAAGGGCCAGCATCCATTTCACTGTTCAACCCAAGCCGAGTCATTTCTTCAACCGCAGATGGGTAAGGACAGCTACTAACTCTGTCAGAAAACCTGCTCCGTGGATCATTGCCAACACCCTTTTCCTCCTCGTCATCAGAATTATCCATTTCATCTTCAGAACTTGACGAGACAAATCTTAGGTGCGTGCCAGAAGATTCTCCACTCGCCATGGAAAACGAACTCACACGCTGTGATATGACACTGAAGTGGTCATCCATCTGCTTTTTCTGAGAGGAAAAAAGAGGACGTTTCTTCCATTTTGTACCAGAATTCCTATTCCAGCCCTCAAGACACTTCTTTATGGCGGTATTTTCTGATCTCCTAGCCTGTCCGATCTGAGTAATATGCATCCTGTGCACAAAATTTAAATTAGTTGGGTAAAAAAGCAACAGCAATGATAACTATCTATTTGCATCTACAAAAGACAAAATTCTCTAAATACATAACTCTAAAAATACAACAAAGAGCCCGTAAAAAGAGGTAGCTTATATGGTACCCTTAAAAAAAAATCATCACAAAGTAACAACCTCCTGCAGAGGGTCAATAACTGAATAGATGATATACATCTTTGTCTTACTTACCACCAACATGGTTGAAAACAAATTCTCATATATCAGCAGCAAGAAATTCCAGCAGACAAATTTTCTGATACGTACTAAAAGTTTCAATAAGAAGTGCCGAGAAGTACACATAGCCTCACCACAAAGAAAGGACAAAGTGGCAAAGGCGAATCAATCTCCAGAGAAAACAATTAAACGAAACTCAAACCAAAAAATTGAACGACTTACTTATAAAGTACACCTAAAAATCTATCATGTGACTAGATTACCATAAATACCACAAAGTTCTGGTTAAATGATCATAAACTAATTGCAGGAAGTACATGAAATCCCTGTAAAGCTTTTTTTTTTTTTTTGGGAACTGAGTAGTTATTGTACAAATCCTAAAGCTCCAGAAGGAGCAACCCAATTAAACAAAGAGAGATCATCAGAGCAACAAGAAAGTGCTAGCGATAAATCCCCACAAAGAAATTGCATTGACACTCCTGAGCCAACCAATGACAAAGTCTAGCAAAGCATTGGAGGATCTTGGACCCTCCTCAACCAGAAAAACAGGAGACTGGAGAAGAAAGTGCAGACGATAAAGTCGAAGCTCAACACAAATCAAAAAACCAAGCACTAATCTTAGCCTTTTGGCATCTCAGACCCATAACAAAAACAAAAATCAGAAACTGACCCAAAATTACCATATAAAGCGAACAGAAAGTTCCGCAAGCTCCTCGAAATATCACACAATGAAGGAACAAGTTATCCACTTATTTAATGGCCTCCTTGCACATCAAACACCAGCTAACTATATAGCAAAAAAATCATTACACACAAAACACCACCTTAAGACCGACAAGCTAAAACAAACACTTTCCATGAAAAACAAACATGGGTTCCTCTTCATCATTAAGTAGAAGGACCGAGCAAAAAATATTACCGATATCTCCGCCAAAATATATCCAAAAATGTCTGCACCCATTTCAACTCTGAATCATCAAAATCCCTCCAAAGAAGGGTATCCCAAACCTGACGGCCGTCTCAGGCATTGTAGCCTCTCTATTAACTGCCACATGTCAGTTCCGAACCAACAATCTATCCAAAGCCTAACGTAATTCAACATACCCCGTTATAAAGTACTATACTTTGAAACCCCTGCAACCCATCAGCAATATTCTCTCAAATGCCCACACCATAAAGCAAAGAAGACCAAACATTGCTTATTGCTTTCTCCCCAATGCTTATTCTTTGATAATCAGCCCGTTGTTTTTTCTCACGATGCAATTTTACCAATACGCCGGAAAAGACTCAGCAAGATATGTAATCTTGCGATGCAATCGACTCGAGCTTTGGTTCCGGTTCTGTGGTTTCCGAAACCGAACCAGTAGGCCGAAAACTCGGTGTCTCAGCTGAGTTTTTGTACCATGATCTACCCGTCTCCAAGCTTCCTCTTCCTTGTATAACTGTTCAAAAAACAAACAATGTCTTACGTAATGTCCCCAATCATCTGTCAAACTGCTCTCTCAGTGACCATTCTGCCAAGATGATTATTCTGCCCGGAAGCATAAGCAACACAATCAAAGAACTCAGTGTAGCCATCATCTTGGAGCACCCAAAATTCCCTAGACTTCTGTCTCCAGTGATCTCCTTAGCTTAAAAAAAATGGCCCAACTCCTCCTCAACCAAAATGAGCGCTGCACTATATTTACCATCCAACTCGCTAGGAGTCTCCAGTGCCTTGACAATATTAGTCTGAACCCCCTAAAGCTTTCTTATTACAACCTATTAAGATCCCTTCTAGAAATTGAAGCTAAACACAGCAATTAGAATGCACCACTACATGATAACCAACTTATCAACTCTGCACCTTTTCACCAACTCCCTCCTTAAGCAGCATGTCCTCGACATTACGAACATCCCATCAACTTTGCACCTTCACCAGTAGACCCTCCTTAAGCCACACAGTCTCACAAGGTGAAAGGCTCTGACCACTTCTGAACCCCCACTAGCAAAAAAGATAGGACAAAATTTTGAGACAGCCCTACGGAAACAAATATGTTAACGTCAGGAAGTACCTCATTCAAGCCAGAAGAGTACCAAAATCTACCTCCATTAGACATGGCACTCAATTGCCACCACTATACCACATGAAGATGTCCCAAAAACGGTAAATCAAGCAACTACATCATATCAATAAGAACCCAAAGACAGTTCCTTAAATTAAGCACGAAATGAACAACATGAAATCCTCCTAATACACCAAATCATCCCACACTCCCCACACTTCAGCCAGTACTCTCATACCTCCCACCTGAGGGAGTAGTTACAGGCATATAGACACCAAAAAACCCATTCCAAACAACTCTCCGCATCCCTTATAAGGCAAGAAGAAGTGAAGGTACCTTGATGCACATCCACCCTTTCCACTACCCCACTAAGAGTTCCAGGACATAATTTGAAAGGATGGAATCACTGCCCATCACCATCGTACCAACTAAAGAATCAATCCAAGGATCCATATATGCAATAGCACAAAAAACACCACTACCCTATGCCAAAACCAGTTGACCGCCGTCAAAATAAGAGGATTGCTAAGCCCATCATTTAGCAACACAACAGCCATCTTATACACATCCAGAATCTAGAAAAAAATTGAAGGAGAAAGCTGATTACTCTGCCCGCATTCAATTTCCTGATCTTTCCACCCAAATACAACACCTGTTTGTTACCCACTTCAGAAGAAAACCTCGGTCTTTCCTTCACCCGCCATATTATCAACACTGGTCTCACTCTTTTAGCTCATGCATCTGTACTTATAAATCTTGGCACCCTGCATTCGGAACTTCTTTAGATGTACCCTCACCACTTTAAAACATCCCCTCCACATCAGCAGCTTTATAGTCACCCTCCTGATAGTAACTTTTTACGAGTTTTAATTGTGACACTTGTCCTTTATTCCAGTAGTATAATCCTCAAAAACTAAATCTTCCCATCATTATAATTATGAGTTCCACAAAGTCAGAATCCGTTTCTATTATACTGGAAAGTATAATCTGAATAGGCTATTTTTACTTTTTTAAGGACTTTATTAACTACCAGGATTATCCAGCGGAAAATTGCTCACTAATTAGTTTAGAGGCTTCTCATTAGCCTTCCAAGTCGTGGTCCTCCAATCCTCCTAAAATTCTTTGACTTTTCATTCCTGAACAAAACCGACCTCCCTTTCTTCACCAACTCAAACTTCATTATCTTCTCTCACTTAAACTACACCTACTCCTCGTCTCATTTCTCATGACCACCCTAGCCTTCAGCTTGTGGCAGGTCTCTTAGACCATACAAAATACGTCCTCGACCTATTGCCTCTACTGCCCCCAAATTCCCTCATCCATGGTACTACGTAGCATGTCCTCTATAAACAAAGTAGTCTGGCTAGCATTCTATGATTGCTTCCAGATCTAACATAAGGCCTTTCTCCCCATGGTCGAGAAAACATGTCCTCAAGATTTAACCAGCCAGAGATAAGAAAAAAATTCATAGTATTGATGAACTCTCCAAGTTGAATTGCCGTGAGTGCAGTATTCCGAGATGACTTCATAGGATATGGAGAAACAGAGAATTGATAGAAGTTGTAACTTGTAAGGCAGCATTCTGCATTATGATGGGGCCTATCTAGATGCCCCGCATATTAATTTTTATAAGTTAAGCCCCTCGTATCCTTTTCCCTTTTCTATTTATGACTCACAAACTTCTTTTCAGCATTTTCATTTGTTAATCTGCTTTACGTATCTTGTGATCAATACTTTCTTCACATCTCTATTTTTCGGGGGTAACATAAAGCAAAAGAATAATAATGTCCTCAGAATTTAGCTTGTAGGCACTATCATTAGTTGTGATACTTAATACCTTTCAGTTAAAATTCTATTCTAACGGGATAAAAGCACATACCCCAAGCTTTGAATGCGTATGCCAAGATTTTCCCTGCCTTTGACTGATCGCTTCTTCCCAATAAAATCCAATAATTCAACAGCCTCGATTTCTTTTCCTTTGTTAGTATCCATGAATTCGACAAGGCAAGATATTATCTCTTCGCTCGTTATCCGGAACACTTCTGTCAGATCAGAACTTGTACCAAAATAATGTGCAACCAGCGGGTGTCGTACCAAAGGGCCCAATTCCAGCTCCTCAAAATGCTGAACACCCTCATTCTTGCATATTGCCAGTTCCAAGTCGTGCAGTGAAGTGATTCTCCGAACCCCAACAAAGCAGTGGATAAATGCATTAATCTAGAAAAGAAAAAATCAATCTAAAAGATATTGGTTTAAATATGTAGCACCTACTTTTAACAACCACAGATTAAAGTGGGGAAAACAGAAAAACCTACAAAAAGTATTGAGTTATACAGTAGCAGTTCCTTTTTTGTCTCTTGGCTTTAAATAAGATTAGCAAATCACCTCAATTCTACTCAAAGTTGTCATAAGAGGAGAAAGATTCACAATTCGCTAATTATGCATATCTCCAGCAACCAAAAGCATTTTATCCCCATTTTGCCTGCTGAAAACAGAAAAACCCCCAAAAAACTTCCACATCAAATCAAATGTAGATACCCTCGCGATTCGATAATTAGAACAGAACCAGAAGTCACTCAAGAATTAGTTACTCAGTTTCGTTGGACTATTCACTCTGTTTTGCAGAACTCCAAGGATAGATTCAATACTGTGCAAACATTGAATTGAACTCAATCAAATTGGTATTGTTTGAGAAGTCAAGCTATCGTAAAATGTTTATACATACCGAATCTATCCTAGGAAGTCATGAAACGTCAAATGAAGAAAATCCAAGTAATGGAGGGAGCACAATAAAGAGAAGCCCTATTGGCCCTCCTCATTTGCTACTGCAACTGACCGAAACGTCAATTAAGAAAATCCAAGTAACGGAGGGAGCATAATAAAAGAGAAGCCCTATTGGCCCTCCTCATTGGCTACTGCAACTGACCGTCACTGATGCACAAAGGTACAACTATGGATGGTGGCATGTGAACAAATTTCGTGAAACATGAGCCCAGTTAGTATGTTGAGGAGTGCCAGTAGCAGAAAGGCAAAACAATCGGTTAACACTCTACCTTGCCTTCAGTGACTATTAGGTGGTGGAGTGACGGGATTTGTTGCATTTGAAACCCTAACGAGGCCCACGAATCGGCTTTAAGCGCCAAAAGCGAGGCCTGCGACGCTTTCCACGCCGATATGCTCTCGCCGGCGGCAAGAAGGTCGCGGCGGGCCTTGATTACCGCAGTGTCAATCCTCTCAAGGCCTTCGTTAGGCTTCCGAGGAGGATTGGGGAACTGATTGGGACGGAAATTAGGGTTTTGGATTGGGAACTTAGAGCTTTGGAGTGAGAAATTAGGGTTTTGGATTGGGAACTTAGAGTTTTGGAGTGGGAGTTAGGAGTTTTGGAGTAGGAACTGGTTGGAGAAGAGACGGTTGGTCTGTTGGGGACGTTGGGGTCAAGGGATTGGGACTTGGAGTGGAGCTGGGGTTTGTGGCAGGGTGGAGACTGGCAGTTTGCCACGGCCGCCGCGGCGAAGTACCGCCGGCGACCACCGCCGGTTGCGGCCGCCGCGACCAGAGACTGCCGGCAGCCAGGCGCCGGCGACCACCGCCGGAGAAGAGGCCGGTGACTGCCGGAGCCAACCACCGCCGGAGACTGGGGTTTTGACTTTCGGACCGTCTGCAAACCACCGTCTGGCACCGGGTTCACATTTTGTCAATAACTGCAAATAACCGATTAAGGGTAGTCAATTTTGACCTTTTATTTTGAGTAAATAAATAAAGGGTTGATTACACACGGCACCTCTAAGGTTTGCTCATAATTACACATGGACCCACCCGCCTATATTTGTAAATTACACTAAGCTACACATTTCTATTTTTCTGTTAACAGAGTTAACAAAATTAATGAAATGATGGTCATACCCCTGATAAACAAGTTAATTTACCCCTTATCTCTCTCTCACACACACGCCAACAGCACCCTTTGGACTGCACACCCACTGCCGGTGAAGCCACGGGCCACCAACCGTAGCCACCACGATCACCGCCCCCATCACTATGAACCACAAGTGCCGACCACCACCACTCCGCGAAGACAACCAAGATTTGGGCTCAGATTTGGGGGCGAGGCAGCCGGCGCAGATCATCGGCAGGGAAAATGATAGCCGAGGCGAGTAATCGATCACCGGCGAACTGCGGGTGATGGTTGTCGGAAGCAACAGCCAGGAGACCTAAATGTATAACCCGGTCAAACGCAACAACGATGTAACCAAAAGACCCACCGGAGATCGAGAAGATGCTGGGAAAGGTTCAACACCACTGCGAAACAATCGCCGGCCAAGAAACCACGAGTAGCTCTGAAGATTACATCCTAGCAATCGGCAAGAGTCTTCGAACACGGCCAACCAAAATGGTCGGAAACAGCCCGAACCTAACCACCTCCATCCAAATCTGAATCACGCAGTGGCACCGGAGAACAGCCTTCAACCTCATTCTCTAACTCTCCTGATTTGAATTATTTTTTGTGTAGTTTAAAAATGGTGATTTTTGCGGTGGCTGGTGACGACTGAATATGCGATGGAGGCAGTGGTATTTTGGCGCCGCTGCCTGAATCTGGCGATCGGAGAAGACCCATATACTACCCGGTTACTGTGGAGTTAGTCCTAGCGGCTGTAGTGGTGGATCGGCGGAGTTTCATAGCTATGGTGGTGGTACTTTTGTTGGATCTCAGAGGAGAGAGAGAGAGAGGAAGAAAACCCCAGATCTGGGCGCAGATCCGTGAACACCTTGTTTTCTTAGCGTCCTTTGGCCGGAATCTGGAGTCGGCGGTGATTCTACACGGAAGAAAGAAAGGGGAAGATCTAAGGGCATTTTTGGTATATCATAATAAATTTGTGTTGCCCTAAATTTTTTTGACGGTTCCCTAACGGAAGTGGGTTTTGTGTAATACAATGACAAACCTCAGGGAGCGGAGTGTAATTTTCAAAAGATAGGGATCCGTGTGTAATTTAGGGTAAATCTCAGGGGTGCCATGAGTAATTAACCCATAAATAAATAACATTTTGACGTTTTCTTCTTATACTAAGCTTAAATTCGTGTTATGCATGGAACTAAAATCATTTACCAAGTTTTGATCAAATTACATTGCATAGCAATTTTATAAAAAAAAATAATCAAAGCACGCGAAGTTATAAGTAAAGTGTCCATAATACTCAGCTAGTTAATTTGTTCAAAATGTTTAATAGAGCTTAGCCTCCATTATTTTCAGTTTTCTTTTAGTAACTTTTAAACTATATGGCTTGTGCAACATCTTCCTCTCGGCATTCTGTGGAATATTGTAAGTCTAATTAGTACATTTCTTAGATAAATATCAGTCATGTATGAACTGACGTTGTAATAATTTTAGTTCTACTTACGCTTCTTGCTTTTAGTCATGAACCATTTCCAATGCATGTAAACATTCTTCCTCCCAATTCAACCTCAACACCCATGCCACGTAGGATATGCCTTTTCAAACGCATTTCTCGATGCGTAGACCATAAATGAATATCTCTCGTCCTTTAGCAGCTACGTACTGTTGTAATATGTCATATTTATAATCCTACAACCACTACAAATTAAACAAAGTAGACGTCCATGAAGTAAAAATAAGGAAGATGTGTTAGTACGAAATGCACCTGGTGCTTCAAGTTTCGTCTTGGGATGTTGGACACTGTAAACTATACTCGGTTTGTTTATTTAAGAGAACTCGTTGTTTAGTGTCTCTTCAATCACACACTACAATGTGCAGTTTGTACCTGTTTTAAAAATACCAACAACGATTACTCATTTATTATATTAAGACACGTAGTGTTATATGTAATATCCCACAATTTTCGAAACGTTAAACACTTGCTCGATCAGTTCACTAAGATAATAATATCCTCCACCTCAACAAATGAACGAATATTATCAGAGCAACTGATCCATTTATCATTCAGTTAGTGGACTATTATCAAATAATCTCAACTTTAAGTCTGAAAAATTTTAACAATAATATTTACCCACGCAAGGGCTATAATGATAAGTACTAAGATCAAATCTCTTTCTTGCACTCGGATCTAATACATTTTCAGGCAACTTAATGCTGGCTATCACCTGCAGAAAGGAATTCAAACGAGAGTGAGCTTTTGAGAGTCCAGTAAGGCATATCCAAGATTAAAAACAACAACAATTCAGATAAGTTTTCATATAGAATCAAATGACAGTTTTTTAAAAAGATTTTCAAATAAAACATAGCATTTTAATATAGACAAACAATACGAACAATTTTACATTCAAGTCAAATAACATTTGTTCAAAAGATTTTGTTTTTGATGAAATCATAGTAATTCAATATAAACATAGGGACGAGTATCACTAGAATCCCTTAAATCACTAGTCATTCAAAACACTTCAGGTATAATAAAAGAGAAAGGTAATATTGAATATGAGCAGTAGGCTATAGCAAAGCCACCCTGGCGGTCAGTGGGGGAGGGAGCGGGGGGCAGAGGTGGGCCGGTGTCCACCTACTTCTCCAGAATTTTTCTTCTTTAATTGGTATATTTTATCTCTAATGGTGAAAGTGTCCACCTAAAAATTTTAAAAATTACTTAAAGGAGATGTATTTGTGGTCATTTTATATGTTAATATACCTAAAAGTTTCAAAGATGGTTACAATCCTTTCAGTCATTTAAAATGTTAAACTATAACAAATAAATCAAAAAAAAATAAAAATAAAAACTTAATCTACGCATAAAGTCAACAAAAAAAAATAATTTTTAGTCTCATTCTTTGGTTTCCAAAGCTTCGATACTTTCAAAGCCTTAAAGGCACATATGCAGACATGAGAGCACCGGCTGCTCCTCAGTTCTCTCACTACTCACTGGCCTTACCTTCTGCCAGCACGCCCTCAACGGCCAACGCCACTACCTCCACTGCTCGTTCCACCTTCGGCAGGTCACGGGCTTGCAAATCACGGCACCCTAAGCCCAAAGGTCACGGCCTCACGTGCTTAGGCATGGCCTTAGGGGCGATTCACAGGCTCACCGGCAACGACAGTCACAGACGGCAATCGACAGGCAGTTTCTCGACGATGAGACTAATGGTCACTGCAGTCCGTGAAAACAAGGAAAGATCTAGTGATTGATTCTTAAATTTTCTACTTCTAAGAACCCTTCCTTTTTTGTATCAATCTAGAATGTGATGATTGAGTTTTGGAACTTACAATATATAATTAGAAATTGGAAGAATTTGACAATTATTGCCAGTGGGATTGTTAATTTTAGATTGAGATTTTGGTGCCCACCTTTAAAAATTTTTTTGGCTCCACCACTGTTGACGGTGCTCGATAAGCTTTACATATGCATATGTACACTAACTAATCTATTTAAGTACTAGTTTAACCTAACCAACAGACCATCCTTATAACGCCTACAATACGCATCATCCTTATAACTACCAAGATTACTAATTAACTCGTGTCACATTTACGAAAAAAATACAATTGAAAATGCTTTACGATAATCAAATCAATAAACATATGAGAATGAAAAGAGGTAAGTACAATTCAAAATATTTTACAATGATCGAATCAATAAACATATGAGAATGAAACAGAAATTACAAACGATCGCTATAAGTCTCAAATTAGGGTTCATAAGCAGTATCCAAATATTTTCATGGTAATTTAATAAAATCATAGTTCGACATAATTTGTAAAATAATTCAGATTAAACACATGAATTTAGGATGATAAGTAGGGTTCGGATGAAATTTCTTACATCGATCCAAGCTATGCAATGTCACGCAACCTCGATCAAAATAAATCAAGATTGACAGTTCATTTGTTAGAACACAATCTATGCTACTATATCAGCTACCACCGCGTGCTCACTTTTAACTCCGAAATCTCTCAACTCAAAGTGGGTATTGCACACGGCCAATCTAATTGAAAAATCTGTACGCTCCTTAATGTGTACCGATATTCCAAAGTTCATAATAAATTACAAATAAATACTTTTATAGCTTAAAACATTATAGAAAGTCAAAATATAAATTTTTCATAATTTTGAATATTTTTGGATTAAAATAATTTCTTTAAATGCAATAAAAACTCATAAATAGCCATAATTGCTTCTAGCTGAAATTAAAATTCCATAATTTTTGTAAAAATTTTAAAATATGAAAAAAAATTAGAATTTAAAATGCATTAAAAGTATTTTAAAAAATTTTGCATTGCTAAAATCATTGCGATACAGAAATGATAAAAAATCAACTATAAAAATCATCAAATTTAAGTTAGGACTTATTTATACCATCAAAATATTACTCTAATTTTTTCCAGAACATTTTCATGAGTTTAAAGACTCCAAAAGAATTTTAAAAGTCTGAAATTACAAAAAATACTAAAAATTCATACGAATTCAGAAAATTATAAAATTTTACCAGAAATTCTAATATAGCCTAAGGATTGTACTTAAAATTTTTGAATGCTAGTGATTACTGAACACTGTCCAATGTTTGCATCGTACATAACACTAGCTCGTATCCACATGCGCATAGCAGTCACACCCCCTACATCAACTGCTGAGGCAGCTTCCCTTCTCTTCTAAACACACGCAAGCACACATGCGCCTCACCACATGTACACATGTTCACACATACATTTACACAAATTCACAACCCCAATACACTTCCAAAACATACTGCATACGCACACCATTGCACGCACACAACACACATATGGATTGTAAACATTCACGCACGCACACCTGTATACACAAACACACCAGTGCACACATTACTCACACACCCATACACTTCTTTACACACAAGCACACATAATATGACCCACATACACACACTCACAAACAACTTAGACACACACACACACACTCACAAACAACTTAGACACACACACACACACACATATACGCACGCGTACATCTACACAGCACACACACAGCACACACTAACATATACACACACAATGCACATACAAGCACACACAATCACACTCACAGCCAAAACACACGGCTGCATCTTCAACTTCTCCCTCCCTCTCTCATACATACCCATGAACCTACACAATCACACACTCCTGCATAAGCTGTCACACACATACATTCATGCAAACACACCTATATACACACACATATGCACTCAACACCTACCTAAACTAACCCACAACAGTCACCCAATTGAACCCTACTCTCACGAACATGTTTTTCATGAAATCACACACAAAACACCCACACATCCTCACGCACAAGACATACACATACCCTGTAATCCATGGCAGCCCCTACACGCACACACCTCCACAACACTCTCTGTTTCCTCCCTTCATTTCACCACTACACTCATAGTTGACATAAACGCACCATGGTTGCATAGCAGCCCCTTTTCTCTTTCCATCAACACACACTAAGCATATATTATTCACGCATACCATTTATACACACCCACAAGTTTACGCAACACACACTTAGACACACTATAACACATATACCCATGCTTGGGAGTCTTCCCTCTCTCCCAAACACACAGAAAAAACCATGGCAGAAACCCCTTCACAACCGTTTTCTCTCTAAGCAGCCCTTCGCGGTTGCTTCTTCCCACGGCAGCCATCACCCCAACAATCACCGTTTCACCATTTGAACGCACCTAAATTAGTTCACAATCACAACCACCATGGCTGTGACCTGCCTAACACCCCGTTGCACTCACGGCAACCCACCCTTGATCCCATAATCATTGGAAAAAAAGAAGACTACGGATAAAAAGGCTAGAAACATTACCAAAAATTTTGTCGGAGAATTCTTAGTTTCCTTCCCTTTTCTTCCTCTCAGTACCCTGTCTCTCTCTCTCTCTCGATCATATATCTCACAGAAGACAAGGTCGGCAGCTCCGGGATGTGCATGTTTATATATAAAAATAGTACTAGAAAATTACGGAAAACCCCCTACACTTCCATTAGTCATTTGAATTTTACCCGAATCCTCTTTTTTGGCGAAAAGATTCCAAAATAATTACTTACAATCATTTATGTGTTCAGAGAATTTTAACGAGTTGTTTCGCTAATCCGCTTCTCAAATCGTTGCTAAATAAAAATATCGATGCTAAAAAAAATTGCTGCTAAAAAATTTAGATTAAACCGTTAAAAAAATCGGGGTATTACACAATACCCATTATCTAATGTATATATATGTACATGAGCACAAGAAGTACTTCTGCTCCGGTGCAAGTAATACATATCACCATGTCATCCCAGTACTTCACATTGTTCAGACATGCCACATATGAATTGTACCAAGGATTTGGCATGTCAATAAATTCAATACGTGCCATTATACAAAAGTATTTGACCTACAGAATTATAGTTTTTCAGTGGCAACCATTGAAAATTGAGAAATGAAATGTGTCAGCTTAGTAAATTACATTACATTTGTCCCTGGTGCCAAATCTCATATAAGCACTCTTTTTGAGTTTGAAATCATCAATGAGCGTGCTACAATAAACCATTTGTTCTATTCCAGTGTACCAACTATTTTACACGCTGATTTTCACGAAACCTAGCACACCTCATTAATTATGTCACTGATAGGTGTAACTAAAAGAAGCACTAAAATCAATAAAAAAAATTGTCACATAAATCAACCTTTTTCCTTCCACCTTCTAATTAAGTCGCTAGCTTCATGTTTGATATTGATATACAGTTTACTGAAGCTGCTAGATGGTAGACTTAATATGGCATATATTCGATGCTATAGTGCGTGTTTTTTAAATCCTAAATTTATCTAAGACTAAAAATAAATATGCATTTACCTTCGTACTCTTTAACATACACACTCATGGCAACAATGTGATGTTGTTCGCCACATTCTCAAACGCGTTCCTCCCTTCTACGGTTGCAAGTCTACTATAGAGAGTAACTCTTATTGCAGTCATACTTTTTTTAAAAGACAAACTTAGTTCTGTAGTTGTTATAGTACTCTATAAGATTCATAAAATTAACAAGTTAATAAAAAATAAGGGAAAGCAGTTTAAGAAATGAACATCGGATCAATGAGCATAATAAATATCTTTTTTTTTTGTGTATCATACCATTTGTGTAATTTGGCATTCCGTGACAAGTACCGCCAAACCAATAACATTTACAAATGTAGACAGTCGTGTTAGTTTCTCTGCTTTATTTGTGATGATAAGATATAGTATTAAAGATTCATTGTGATGTCTATCAAGGTGTAATCTGGCTTAAGAAATTGACCGTCAGGTAATTTGACTGAGAAAAACTTAAAAGTGGTATTGTATCATAGTTGTCAAGAATGCGCTCAACATTGGTGTCCTTCATAAGATATAGCTGATACTGATGAGGTACAAAGTTGTACCTTGAATTAGCAAGATATAATTGAACCCCTTCCACACAATAATATTTCCCTCATTCAAATGGTCATCAAGATAATCTACTCCACTCATAACTACCATCCCATGCATAGCACCACCTTGATGAATTAATGTATGATTACTTTTATTCAAGAAACTGTTAAATAATTTACTTTAATGATGTTAAGTTTTTCGTCATAAAACAATAGCTTTAAGTTCTTGAAGGCCATACTTCATCAATATTGCCCACGAAGAAAAATCATCTTGACAGGCCGATTCTTCATGTTCCATCTTAACCCGAGTGGATTTGGAATGCAAAGGTGTATATGTGGTGAGCCTTTCTCCTGTAATTTTGTTTCCCTAGACACTGAGAACACAAAACCTGACATTATTATAAGTATCGGTGAACATAAACACACGGAGAAGACATAATGAATAAAACAGTCAAACATATCACACGAAAGCTACGTATTATATTAAATTCAGTAAAATACATTAAAAAGCTTAGTTACGTATACAAGTACTACCGACCAAATTGATATAGCAGAAATAGATCACAAAGATTAAGATGAAATATAATTAAGAAAATTATGGTACACTATGTTTTTGTGAGATCCAATGGCACGTTATCTTTGTTAGCTATCAGGGTCTTTAACCTTGCAGGCTCCATCGCACGTGATATTGCCACATAAAGCTGTCCACGAGAGAAGACAGGATTTAGAAGATACACGCCAACATTCTTCAGCATCTGCCCTTGACTTTTGTTTATAGTCATCGTGAATGCTACTTACAATGGAATTTGTCTCTTTTTCAGTTGGACATATGTTTGGTTAGGAGTAGGTGACAATATAATAAATGGGATTACAACAGTTTTGCCAGAGTGTAAACCTGTAATGACTTGCACCTCGATGACTCTATCACCCATTTTTCAACTATGAGACAAGCACCAGTACACAAACCTATGGAGTGGTTGAGATTTTGTATAAGTACTAGTGGTGCGCCTTCTTTGAGTTTTAAGGAATGGCCTGGCAGCTCTGGATAAGAGATTGTGTGCAATACTTCTGCTGGATTTAGGTTTTTGCCCAAATAAGTGGTCTATTAGCACATAGATATATTCTACTTTCTCTAGGAATCATAGACAGTATTGTGTCATTTGGTTCATGTATATCGATATTCTTCAGTCTTAGGATACCACACTCTTTTAGATAATCACAACCGCGACACTTTGACCCAAAGTATAAATAAGTTGCAGTTACTAACTGGCGTGTTTTATCACCCAATTGGCAAACTCAGTTCGCTCATTCCTAAACTCCTCGAGGCGTGCCTGACACATTATGCGCATATTTGTTCGTAGACGCATCACACAAAAATAGTTCCAAATTGTTGATTCGAGCAATGAAACTGGCATTGAGGCTTGACGTCGATCTCTTGGAACAATTGATAGTGTTTGTCTAAAATCACCTCTAAGTACAACTAACTTTTCATCAAAAACACGCTTGCTTGAGCTTCACTTACTTCTGTATACAATGTCTTTTAAAGTACGATCTACAATCCCAAATCCATAAGGATGCATCAGTGGTGGTGTAACACCCCGATATAATTTGACAGATTAAATTAGATTTTTTAAACGGAAATTTATTTTCTTAGCATTAACGTACTTAGTAGCGACGTTGATACGAAAGATTTAACGTCGACTTCAATGCGTGAAATTTTGTAGGTAACTTTTTAGCAGCAAATAAATTTTTTTAGCGTCGATATTTTTATTAGAAATTTTAGCGATGAAATTTTGTTATCTTTAGCGATAATGTTTAGAAACTTTAAGTAAGTCATGATTTAACGATAGTAGTTATAAGAATATCTATTTAGACCTTTAGTGACGATTATCGTGATCGAAATTTTAATGGCTATCTTTAACGATAAATTGTAGAAATTATAAGATATAGTTTAATGATGAGTGATATTGATCGATGTAATTAGTGACAATTACCATTAACGTATATTTTCTTAATACTTAGCATCGATGTGTGTTTTTGGCGACGGATTATTTTCCTTAGCATCAGTATACTTTTAGCGATAATTAGTTGAGCGTGTATTAGTTAAAGTTTATAAGAAATTTTTTGAGACTATAGCATAATTAAATTAAATGAATACAAAATCTGATTTTTTAGGCTTAGTCAACTCTGTATCTTTGGAAGCAAATCAGAAGGGAACAAATGAAGGGAATTAAGAGGAGATTTAAATCCTACTTTAAATGGAAAATCGGTTACAGCTAAATCAAAAGGAAATAAAGTTAGACAAAGTAGAGTGAGAGAGGATATTGCTCTTTAGTTATAGAGAAAGAATACAGAGAGAGCGCAAGAGGGAGCTACTGCCTCACGGCAGTAGCTGTGTTGTGTGAGGCAGTGAGGGGCATGGAAAGGGCAGCTGCCATATTTACGTGAATGAAGGGCTGAAATGAAGCATCCATGTGCGGTTGTGCACGGCTGTGCGAAGGTGTTCACATGTGGGTTGAACTGAGTAGAAGAGGGAAAGGGATCGAAGATGTTTTCCGGCGAATTATTTTGGTATGTTTCTGACCACTTTCTCCGTAATTTTTTTTTATCAATGAATTATGGGATTAAGGGATCTGTGAACGGAAGAGTGCCTAACGTACGATTAGCGTGAGATTTGTGGGTGAGTTTTGTGTTTTGTGCAATACCGTGAACGAATTAGTGTGCATCTGTGTGAGAGTGCAGCAAGGGAGGGTGTTTTGTGTGCAGATAGTGGTTTATTTCATGGGGTTGTACACATAAAAAAGGAAAGGAGAGCAATGGCTGCTGTGTTGTTTATTTAGTGGCGTGTGGGTGTTTCTGTGAGTATGGGAATAATCAGAAGCAAAGGGAAGCCCTGGATGGCATTGGCATCTGTTGTGGGGTGTTATATATGTTGGCACTTCGTGTGTTATGTGAAATGTGAGAAGTGGGTTTTGAGGGTTGCTGTGTGAGTGTGTATGTATATATTGGTGGGTATATTGATAAGGGTGATGGGTAGCGTGTGGGTTTTAGAGAGAGATAGGGGCCATGAGCTATTGGTTTAAATCCCTAGAGAGAGAGAGAAGGAGGTAGCAGCCGTAGCTGCCATGAGAGATGGAGGTGGCGGGGCAGCCATGGGCTGCCGTAGAGGAACCTGAGTGGAGGATTGTTGGGGATGAAGCTACTTAGGCAGCTGTGCATAAGTGGGTGCAACATGTGTGATTATGAACCTATGTGAGACAAATGGTGTGTAAAATGGAAGAAGAAAGGAGACCCACTGCGGTGAGGCAGTGGGCATGACAGGATGCATCTATATATCCATGTGTGTGAGTATGTTTTGGAAAGTTTAGAAGTATATGGTGAATACATGAAACTTGTATGTGTTGAATTATTGGGTACATGTGTGGTAATGAAGGATGAAGAAGAAATGGAAGTGGGTATTGCCCCTTGTGTGAACCTGTGTATGAGGTGCAAATGGCTGGGTGTTTGGGTGCATAATTATGGGTATAGAATGTGTTTGTGTGTGTGTGTAAGTGAAGATGTGTGGTAATTGTGTGTATAATGGTTGGATGAGTGTGTGTTAGAGAGGTGTGGATCTGCTGAGTGTTAGAGAGTCATGGAAGTGAGTGCAGAAGAGGAGATGGAGAAGAAGAGAAGTGCGGATCGCGTAACGGGTTAACGTTAAGTTCGGTACGTGCATATGTTAATGCACGCTTATCGTTAGCATGTGAAAATTTACCGTATAATACTCTAGACCATATTAAAATTCGTTGCAAAATTTTATAATTTTCTGAGATCGTATGAATTTTTTAGTGTTTTCTGTAATTTCAGATTTGGAAAATCCCTTAGGAACCTTTAAACCCTGAAAATGTTCTGGGGAAAATTAGAGTAGTGTTTATATAGTATAATAAAGACTCATTATAATCGTGATGATTTTTGGAGTCGATTTGTTATCATTTTCAGTATCGCATTGAATTTAGCAAAATGAAAAATAAAGAAATAGCTTTAGTGTCTTTTAAATTCTAATTTTAATTTCTATAATTTTTATATATTTTTTAAAGTTTGTATAAAAATTATGGGACTTATTTTTCAGCTGGAAGTAATTTTGGCAATTTATGGATTTTTATTGCATTTAAGGAAATTATTTTAAATTCGAAAATATTCAAAATTTCAGAAAATTCATATTTTGACTTTTAATAATGTTTTAAGCTAAAAAAGTATTTTAGTGTAAATTATTATAAATTCTAGAGTGTCGTTACCCATTAAGAAGCTTACGAGGATTTCGGTTAGGTTAGCCGTGTGCAGGAACCGTTTGAGTTGCGCGATTCCGGGATTAGAAGTGAGCGTCGTTTGGGTAGTTGATACTAGGTTTATAGTATATTAGTATAGATTATGTTCTAACATATGGATTGCTAATTTAGGTTTATTCAAAGATTTTTGGATCGAGGTCAGTTAGCATCGCTTAGCCTGGATCGAGGTAAGAAATTCTATCCGAACCCTATTTCATTATTCTGTTTTCAAATTCTTATAATGACAGTTTTATAAACTAATTGAATGTTGATTTTTATTGATTGATATAAAAATGTTTTTAAATTACCCATAAAACCCTAAACTGAGCCTTATAGCGATCATTTGGAATTCTGTTTCATCTTATCTTGGTATCCATTGTTCATTTGATATGTTTATTGATTGCTCGTCGTAAAGCATTTTTGAATTCTATTTATTACTTCTCAATGTTTACATGAGTTAGTAACTTGGGAGCCATAAGGATGGTCTGTATTGTTGGCGTTATAAGGATGGTCTGTTGGATGGGTTTAACTAGTACCTAGATGGACTGGTCAGTGTACATATGCATATGTAAAGCGATCGAGCACTACCGGGGTGGCTTTGCTTCTGTACTGCTCATGTTCAATGTTTCCTGTCTATGTTTTATTTCACTTGAAATGTTTTGAATATTATCCATTCATGCTTTATTATGCCCAAAGTGTTTCAAATGACTATTATTTAAGGGAGTGAGTTAAATACACATCCCTATGTTTATATCGTATTGTAGTGATTTCATCGAAAGCAAACCTCTCAAAAAGATGTTATTGGACTTAAATGTAAAATCGTTCACTTTGTTCATCTTTGTCTAAATGTTGTATTTCAATGAAAATATTCTTTAAAAAGTTTTATATGAAAACTCGTCCGAATCGTTTTGTTATGTTTTAAATCTTTGATCGACCTTACTGAGCTCTCAAAAGCTCACTCTCCTTTGACTTCCTTTCTGCAGGTAGCATTAGCCGTAGATTACCTGAGCATGGATTAGAGCCGAGCTAGCTAAGGAATTTAAATTTAAGTTTAGTACTGATAGTTAGAACCCCTATGTGGATAAATTAATATTATTGTTTAAATTTTCTTAGACTTAGACTTGATATTTCAATTATGATAGTTGATTGAGAGTATAGTTTGATTGATGAATAGTTGCTCTGACAGATTGATGGTATTATTTGGTTGCGTTTGAGATAGTATTATCTTAATGTACTAATCGATTGAGCGTTAACGTTCCAAAAATTCCGGGATGTTACAGGTGGCTCATCCCATATGATCAATGATGCTTCTCTTATTAAACTTGCAACATCACTTTGGCGATTGATTGGGCAACATGGAATTCATCAAGAGACAACAGAACTTTGAAGAGGCCATGCACTGTTCTCCGTTCGGCAGTAAAACCGTAGCAATGCCGGGTGATGCCACTAAGAGAACAACTTTTTTTCTTGCCTCATCTTTGCAATAAGGGTTCCCCACAAATTGATTCACGGTTCCACCACTACCATGAACAATAAATAACCTAACTGTTTTGTTGTCATATGCCTCTATTGCTGAATCAAAAACTGAGCACTGTTCAATATTTAAAGTGAAAAATAATGTCCTCCCTGATAAATATGTTCGTTACCAAATTAGAAGTTTGTGCATCAGGCAAAGGTATAAGTTAGAACTCTGTGAGGGGTCTGCTGTTTCTGTTTAGTATATATATGCTAAATCTACACAAGTCCCAATTTTTTTTGTTCTTCATCTCTAACACGAATATTGATGTCTCTTGTGTCACGTCTCATATTATAGACCAAATCATGTAACGCCCGAAAATCCAGAACATTAACCACTCACTCGATCATCTACACAAAGACTATAATATCCTCACAACTAAATGGACAACTCTTATCAAACTGCTAAACCATAAATCAAACTATACTATAAATAGACCATCATAAATGAAATACCAAACGTAAGTCTGAAAAAAATTAAAATGATAATGTTCACGCCACGCGGGGGTTCTAATAGGCAATACATTAACTTAAAGCAAACTCTCTCATTCAGGTCTAATCCATACCCAAGCAACCTATTGTCCGTTATTATTTGCAGAAGAGAATTAAAATGAGAGTGAGCTTTTGAAAACATTCAGATATAGTACAAAGGAAACAGATGAAATTGAACATAAGCAGCACAGAATAGCAAAGCCACCCTGACAGTGCTCAAGTACAGACTACATATGCATATGTAGAAAAACTAGTCCATGTAGGTACTAGTTGCAACCCAAACAGACTCATCTTATAACACTCAAAGTACAAACCAACCATATAAGACTCAATATTTAGAAGAATACACATAACATGTTGTATAATGCTTGAATAAATAAAACAGATGAGCATTAATAAGAGTATTTTATGATCGCTTCAGGTTCAAGATTGGGTTTCATGGCAAAATCCAAACGTTTTTATGGCAATTTATAAAATCAGAGTTTAATGAAATTTGTGAAATTGTTAAAGTACAATATATGAATCTAGAGTGATGGAGTTCAGATAAAAAATCCTTACTTCCGTCCAAAGTTATGCTAAGCTAAGCAAGCTCAATCAAGATTCTTCTGAATCAACCTAAATTGAGCAATCCATGATCAGAATACATTCCAGCCCTACAATACCAAAAAACCCGAAATCAATTACTTAAACGTTGCTTACTCCTACTCTCAAAATAATCAAAACCAAGCGGATCCCACAAATGATCAAGCCTATCCAGAAAACTCTCCACATTCCTCAAGACTTAATAATAACTTAAAATTCTAAATAAATACTTATAGAATACTTTTGTGACTTAAAACAGCAAAAAAAGTTAAAATATGAATACTTTGAATTTTCAAACATTTTTAATTAAAAATAATTTCTTTAAATGCAATTGTTTCTAGCTCAAAACAGAGTCCCATAATTTTTGTAACAACTTTAAAGTATATATAAAAATTATAGAAACTGTAATCCAAATTTGAAAAGCATTGAAACTATTTTTGAATCATCTATTTCGTTAAATCAAATGCTATACGGATAAAGGTACCAAATCAACTCTAAAATTACTCGAGTTTAAATATGAACTTTTATAAATCATAAAAATATTACTATAATTTTTTTAGAATTTAACATGAAGTCAAAAGCTTCCAAACAAATTTTAGAAAATTAAAATTTGCGGAACATATTAAAAATAATAAGCAATTTCAAAAAATTATGTTAAATTACCCTACTGCAAAATTTTATGAGCTAACGACTAATGTGCACCACCCATGGATTCACTGAACACAACCGAGTACGTAATACACAACCGAGTACGTAATACACCTGTACAAGACCAGGGTACCACTGTACAACATATGACACCCGTTTACCCACTGCTTCTTCCTTACACCCTCTGCCCACAGTATCTTCCCAGAACACATAAACTCACACACACCCGCCTGTACATGCACACATTACACACGAACATACACTTTAACACACACCCCTTACACCTCTATGTACACATATTTACGCACACTCTACACATACCCGCATGCACACTCATGCAAATAATGCGCATAGAAACAAGCTGTAACTATACATACAACACATAAACTAATTCACACACACACACACACACCCATTGAAATCACAAATGCACACGCATTGTTTTCTCACACATACACACTACAATCTCATACACCAACACATGCACACCACACACAGTTACATTTATAAAACACACACACACACACACACTACACACATGATTTTTCACACACTTCATACACCTTCTTGACACATGTGGACACGCGCACGCACGCGCGCACACACACACACACACACTCACACTCACTCTTTCTCTCTCTCTGATGGCAACCCCTCTCCTTTGCCCCCCCCTCCACACACTGCACACACTCTCACGATAGCTTGACTGCTCACACACACGTAAGCGCGTGCGAGTGCAGACACGCACACTTCACAATAGTTCCAAACAAACCCCCATGGCTAATTTCAGTCACTCTCCCTTACCCCCACAGGCGCGCGGGCACACATATCACCCCTCCCCCCCGCCCCCCCCCCCCACACACACACACAAAAACTTAGTAATGTAAGAAAGAGAATGGATCGATGCTTACCAAAATTGAAACCCCTCTTCGCTGGATTCTGATATCAAGTTTCACATGTGCTTGACTCCTTCTTGCTCTTCTCTATCAAAATCTCATTGTCTCTATTTTTCTCATTTTTTTCTCTTCTTCTTCTTCTTTTCTCACTCTCTCTCTCTTTGACTGTAACTTGAAGTGGGACATAAATCCCGATTGCTCCAATTTCTCCTCATTACCCATGTTTCCTCTTATTTCCCTATCTTCTTTTGACATTCCAAAATTAAAAGGGTTGACAAAATACATAAAGATATATAATTATTATCTTCGTAATCTCTGATAACCCCAATCTAATTTAAAGTTTCCACTAACCCCCTTTAACTTTCATTAATTGCCTATTGCATCTAACTTCACTAATCTACAATGTCGCTAAAGATTTTCAATAAAATTGACTCATGGTAATCGTCACTAGAGATCCTAAGTAATACTACTTATAACAGCTGTCGTGAAATTACAAATTATTGCTAAAAATCATAAATTATAATGGTCACCAAATCGTCACTAAAGATCTAATGAATAATCAGCTAGGATTTACAATAAAACCAATATCAGGTTTGAGGTATTACATTCTTCCCAACTTATAAAATTTTGTCCTTGAAATTTACGTACCTACGGCATCGAACACATGAGAATAAGAGTGTCGCATGATATCCTCTGGTTCCCAGGTAATGCTGCTCACACCAACAGTCGTAGAGTGTCCAATAATGTCACTTACGACAACTTCACCAAAGTAATGAATAATCAACTAAAATCTACCATATATGCAACCCTAGGTCCGAAATATTACATTATCTTTTCCTTAATGAAATTTCATACTCGAAATATGGTGTTCCTTAGATTCCTACTCTTAATCATGTCTCTTCTGAGATATCCACCGACATTTACCTCAAGTATGTATATAACTAGATCCATTTAAATGAACCCAAATAAATTTTTGAATGACTTTAGAAAGTATACGCGCTAAAAGCCTCAGAGTACCAATTACATGTAACACACTTGACCGGCCGACAAATATTACCTCAAGTAATCACAAGTTCCTCCTTGGTGTAAGTGCTATCTCTACATTTAGTCCTATCTTCATTTGTGCCATTAAATTGTTGTTAATAGTCTAATTAAAGTTATCATAGTCAATCTTAATCTTAATTTGGGATAGGGATATCAAAATCATATGTGAGATCTCTCCAACAGCGCTCCCAAAACTCTACTAAATTTGTAACCTGACAAAACATCAACATCATACAATATTGTAGAATATGATTTATGAAGCTTTCTTGTAGATGCTCACGCCCACGTTGCTTCCTTAGACAATGCATTGTGCCACGATTAAAGTCAAATGAACTTGAAGCTTTAGTGGACATGCTTCGAAAGTTTTATTAAGTCTAATGTCAAAGAGTAATAAAGAATGTATAATTCTATGTTACTTTCAATTGTAATTGATCCTTACTTTATACGTAATTAGTGTTGATTTGATGCTTATATTGATGACTATGGCCTAAAATAATCTTAGGATATCTTGTGTATTGGATCTAAGTTCATATATTTGAAATATGTTTGTTTCTTGAAAATGGGTGAACTTGAGAGGTAACTCAATTTTTTTATAAATATTTTTGGAGTTAATTTTTTTATAATAAGTGAAAGTTCATACCTTTGTTTCTTTGATTTTTCTAGAGGAACTTATATTCAAAATAAGAAAGTGATTTTCACAAGGCAATCGACCAACCCAGATGACTGCATTGGCAATAGTTACATTTGCATTAAAGCAGATTAAAAAATAAGGGCTAGTTTGCTGAAAGTCATGCAAAAATCTTTCTATAATTGTTCTATATAATATCTTCCCTATAAAATTGATTTGAGACTTCATCATACACTATGAAAGCCACATTCTAGGCTCCATTAATTATTATCAAGGATTAAAATTTTCTTTCATCATATTCATGATTTTACATCATCAAAAAGAACATCTTTGTGAGCAAACTAATATTCAGAGAGAGCACTCTTCAAGTTATCAATTCTCTCGTATCTCTATTCTACTATTGTTTTAGCTGTACTCATTTCTTTTCTTGGGAGATTGCTTGTACACAATTAGTCATTGTAAAAGAAGTGATCAAGGCTTGGGGTTATTAAGTCTTTGGTGAGTTTTGTGGATTCCGACTTGTGCTTGATGTAGAGATATTACCAATTGTTTGTAAGGGTTTTGATTTTAATCTGAAAGAAGATTGTTACTAGTGAATTCTTATAATACCCAGATTTTTGGGCTCAATTTGTGTAAATACAAATAAAAAAGGGTATTTTGACTTTGAGTAAAATAATAAACCGTAGAGAATTTGCTTGGAGGTTCTTTTAATGACGAAATTAATATTAATAGTATTAGTGGCTAATGTGATTGGATTAGAATTACATTAGCAAAGTGTGTAGGAAGGGAAGATATAAAAGGCTTCATATTTTTAAAGACAATGGAGAGAAAAGTGAAAAGAGCTAGTTCATTCTTTTAGACATTCAAGCAAAAAAAGTTGTGATTAATAAAGAGGAAATTTTTTGACGTATTCGCTGTTTTGAGGTAAGGGTTTTTATGCACTCTTTTCTCTTGATACCTATCTCATTGTGCATATTTTTCAGTTATCCGCCAGTACCGTACTTGTATTAATTTTTCGATGATGCCATTTTTTTATGTTCTACCATAAATTTTTCATATCCATGGCCTTTTTACATAGCAGCAAAGCCACTATCCATCTTTTCTTTTTATTGTCCCTTCTTTGAACCATCCTTAATAGATTCAACCATTGCATCTATATTTTTGTTCTAATTATTTTGTTTACTCCTATAGAATTCTACATTAGCATGGACTAAAGACTCATAATTGTATATAGCTTCATTGTATAGAAGGTGCCACTTGCCTCTTTCTAATTTCTCTTAATTATCATGCCTTTAGTTTTCACCTAAAAATTTCTTTTGACGATATCTTACTTATCCGATCTCCGATTGATGTTATTTTTATTTTGCTGAATTCATGTTTATGTTCTCTTCAATTTGAGTTTACAATCACTATTTTTGGACTTTGAATGAATATCCGTTATATTTATCAAATTACTCTGTGGGTGATATTTGTATTCACTTTTGATGATCGTGACTTATTTGTGACGCAAAGATTGTGATATTTGATATGGTATAATCATGATTTGTGATGCTTAGCAATAAGCATTTGTGTGACGTTTCGGATGCGATATTCAACATGATACAACCATGATTTGTGATGCTTAATAATAAGCAATTGTGTGTGACACCCACAAAATTTGATAAATTATATTTTGATATTCGACTTATGGGTTGCTTAAGCCTCCTTTCAGTCACTTTTTGCTATTCACTTTGTGATTTTTTTTTTCTGAGTTATCTAAATATCTAATTATTGGCTCTATTCAATAACTCTAATTTCATATTGGTTTTGGCCCTTAATGTGTAAGATCTCTTACTAGGTAATTCGGGCTCACCTTTTTACTTTTTGTTTCCTTCCCCTTCCAGGCCAAGAGTATCACGAAAGGCGAGATGCTAGTACAACAATGAAATTGCTTTGGGGTTCGATATTGACAATAATAGAGGTTATGATTTCCTGAAGAATTATTAGTCAGTTTATTTTGTATTCACTTTGATTTCAGATAACTATTGTGAAGTGATTCACTTTGGTTTCAGATAGCTATTGTGAAGTGATTGTACTTAATTTTTGTATTATTTTGGAGTTAAGTTTTTGAGATTTAGATAATTATGATTGCGGTATTTTAATTGCTCTACTCTACCTTTCTAATAGTTAGTCATGGACGTGATTGGATTTTGGTTTAAGACGTGTATGGATCCTCAGTTTCGGGGAGTTACAATTCTTGGGCTCTTGAAAGGAACTTCCTTGAAGAGGTGGATGTAAATTTGAGGGTAGTTCAAAGCCTTGTGAAGTACCTCTACCTCAATATCTTTACTTGTTTCTCTATAATTGTTTGAGATTGTGTAGTTAGCATATTGGTTGAGTTTGATCATTAGTTTGATTAAGAAATTTTTTTATGAATATAGTTTAAACATTCCATTAGGGTTATTTTCTTGGTTTCACATCTTTTAATGCGTCATTTTATTTTTCTTACCCAAATTAGTCCGACGTTTAAAGGAGGTTAGCATACATGAAAAATTCTAGGGGTAAGACCGCCAGTTAAGAAATGTCTCTTTTAAAAAGCAAACAACTTATGCATTTTTATCCTTTTTGCCTCTAAAACATATAACTTTCATCAGCAATTATGTATGTATATACGCATATAATATATATATATATATATATATACACACACACACACATATAAATATATATACACGTGCGCACACACACATATAAATATATATACACGTGCGCGCGCGTACACACACACACACACATAAATATATATACACGTGCGCACACACACATATAAATATATATACACGTGCGCGCGCGTACACACACACACACACACACATATATATATATATATATATATATATATATATATATATATATATATATATATAAATGCAATTTATCTAGCTGATCTCTACTTGTCCACATCACATTGAGTACGGTTGAGATCCAGACTTTTTCTAGATAGATAGAAAAACTGGCCAAACCACCTAGAAGAGTGGCAATTTGTCCGAGTTCTGCAAATGCCCTTCTTTTGCTTTCATGGACCTCGACGTGTCCTTTTTTTTATATTTTTCTGCAACACGCAAACTGCTTATTACAAGGGCGGTCTGTCAAGTAAATAGTTAATTCTTTGCCTTTGAAAGTCACTTTTGACTTTTCAAATCGAAACCCACTCTTGAATTCTCCTATATCAGCTAGAGAAAATTACATTTTTACTAGCGTTGTCTCTGGATCAGCTCTCTTTATGTGTGTGCGCGTGCGTACACGTGGGTTTACATGTATGTGTGTCTATCATGCGTTCTATCGTGTGTGTGTGCGCGCGCGTGTGAGCAAGCATAAAGAAATATATCATTTTCATCAATTAGAAAAATAAATCCTTACGAGGCAATTTTGAAGCTGCAGGAATATTAGGGTAATTCTTAAAGTCATTTGAAATGTTGTGCTCATGTGTCTTGCTTGTTGCTTAATGGAGCAATAGAAGCGGCTAGACGCGTAGCATGGGTAGTCAATATTGGTGAGAATATGAGGCAACGAATTCTTGCGAGTATGTGGTTTAGTGCATTTATATGTCCTTGATGTCGTTGCTTTAGTCTTATCTGCCTACGAGAGGTCTTACCAGTAGCTCTCCTTGCTCTGACCAACCAAGTTCCCCGTTCCTACCTCGGATCTTGAATGTAGAGCACCGGGAGTCAATTTGTAGTGGATCTAGTTGCAATTTTACTTATTTGTCGCTGTTTACGAATACTTGAGCTATATGTTCAACCATTATCTTCTAATGCCCCCCCCCCCTCTCTCTCTCTCTCTCGTGCGCGCACATTGCTAGAATTTTTTGCAGTTGAGATGTTAACTTAATTTCCTAGCTTGATAGGTTTGATTACGTTTTTGGCTTTACCCTCAATGGTTAATGAAGAACCGTAAAGAACTAGAAGAATGAATCACCGGCTAACTAGTCCATTTTCACTAACCTGGTTGCTATTGATTTCGTTGCTCTCTGGGAAGAATGTTCGTGAAAAGGGGGAGACTCTTTAAGTGAATGGTGTGTTAGTGCATGACTGAGGGAATACGTTGTTGCATTGTTGACTGATTCTTAGTAAACCCAATTAGAATAGTGGGCCAGTGAATCACTTAGCTAATTAATTAGGCCATGGATTTTGTTTTGAATAGCTTTTCTGTTGAATATGTTGGCTGATTCCCTAAGCTTTTAATTACTTCAATGGAGTTTTTTTGCTGGTAAGTTAGCTTACTACCTAAGCTAGGTTAGTAGTATAAATAGAAGCATTTGGTTATTAGGTTATTTATCTTCGGCCATAAGATTAGTCTTGAGCACTGAGTCCGCTATCAATTAGTTTGAGTTGCAATAGTTATAAAGTAGAGAACATTTATTCTTCAACTTGTAGTGTCAGCGTCAACTCTTTCTTCTTACATGCTTGAGGTAACGGTATGTACTTTTGTATTGGAGTAACGCTATATTATACTTTATGGAGTTTCTGCTAAGGGTGTCCTCTTCATGTGTTAGGCAGTAGTAAGTTAGTGGTCTTGATTATTTGCTAGTTTCAATGCTAACTCAACTTTCTTGCAAAATCAGCGTGAACCACCACTGGTTAATGGGCAACTGGAAAGAGCTAGAAGAACAAATCGGTGGCTAATTTTTGTACTTCCTTTGACTTCGGTTGTTATTGTTTAGGGCAAATTGCACTTATGTCCCTGAGGTTAGGGTATAATTACAGGTAAGGACAATAGTTTGGACAATTACACTTATATCCGTTAACCAAACGGAATCTTAAAAACCATAACGGTTTTCTTGAAAAGACTTTATTACCCCTTAGTTAAAACCTTATTTTTTTAATGCCATTACTTCAACCAAAAAAAAAAGGAAAAATTTCATTACCTTTTCCCCCACCCCTCCCCCCGCCCCCGCCCCCGCCCCCACCACCCCCAACCCCATTTCTTTCTTTCAAGCTTTACCCTCGTCACCGGCGCTTTATCCCGTCTTCCTCCCCCGTCCTCGACCCGCCATGGCTTGAACCCAGATGAAGATAGAAAGGGGATCTGGGTCAGATCTGAAGTGAAGGTGGTGATGGCGGGTGAAAGTGGAGGTGGGTCTCGTCGGTGGCGGCAGCGGGTGTGGTGAGTAGTGAGGGTGCGTTACTTTGTACGGCGGCGTGGGGGGAGAGAAGAGATGGAGGGGGAAAGGCGAGGTCGCCGGCGATGGGGGCGACGCCGACAGAAGATTGGTCGCCGAGGGTAATTTGAAAACCTAATTTGAAAATCAGGGTTTTCATACAAACCCTAAAAAACCCTAATTCAAATTTGAACATTTAAACCATTATATTGGACATAAGTATAATTGCCTAAAAAACCTTAATCCTAATTTGAACATTTAAACCATTATATTGGACATAAGTGTAATTGCCTAAAAAACCTTAATCTTAATTTGAACATTTAAACCATTATATTGGACATAAGTGTAATTTGTCCAAACTATTGTCCTTACATTTAATTTAAACCATTAACTGTAATAAAGGGCAGTATTACCATTTTGAAAATACATAACGATGACATCATAAAATAAATATACTTTTTGGACGGAACCCTGACGGATGGACACAAGTGTTTCAAAATTAGGGTTTTTGGTCACGGAATGTTACATTTTGAAACTCAGTGTCCTTGACTGTAATTATACCCTAACCTCAGGGACATAAGTGTAATTTTCCCTATTGTTTACAATATCTTCGGTGAGAAAATGTTGGTGGAGAAGTTTAGACTCTCGCTTGTTAGTGCTTTGCATAGTTATAAATGCAGTATCAGAGTGCATACCTATATTTTTTGGTGAAATGATATGTACTGTTACTGGTATTAGTATTACATCGGTGCCATATTGAATTTTCATCATTTGCGAACATATATAATACCCATTCATTAGCAAACTAAAAATATACACATGTATTCCTCCGTTCCAAGAATATATTGATTGTTTTTGTACAGCTTAAGTTACCTCCTTTTTCAACTAAGTTGTTTGTTTCCAAATAAGTTGTTTCTTCCAATGTAATGGCATTAGGAACAAAGAACTTTCAATCAAAATTCCCTTCACTAGAATCATGTCATATTTTAATTATTTATTTAGCGAGCTCTTACAAAAGAATAAGTTGTTTGTTCAAGAATAACGTATTTGAGTTCAAGAACAAGTTGCTGGTGCGCGCGCGCATGCATATACAGATGAAAGCATCTGATGAAAGCTTCCCGCTATTAAGTGAATCAAATCTAAGAGCTATAACAACCCAAGAAACCAGAGCATTGATACCCCAAACTTCCATAGCGTTAAAAATAATCACTCGCTCGATCGATCACTTAATGACATAAATAACCTCGACTGAGTAAACAATTTTCAATATATGTCAGATCTTCTAATCATTGCAATAACTCAAAATTCTCTAAAATAATTAGTCATGAATGAAAAGATCAAATTTAGGTTCAAAACGAAAAATAAACTAAACAATGTTTACCCACGGAGGGATTCTAGTAGTCAAAACAGTAACAAATACACTAAATTTCTCACTCAGGCTCTAAATCCATCCTTAAGAAATCAACTATTGATCATTATCAACAGAAGGGAACAAATAAGTGTGAGTTTCTGAGAGCTCAGTAAGGTCACTCGAGAACCAAATAATTACAGAAAGCTTCACAAATTCAAGTCTATTCTAAAGAGTTTCAAAATGATCACAAATAAGTGGATAACAATATGGTGAAGAGTTTCAACTCATTCCCTTTGATTAGATATCAATACGATCATTTTCAGATATACTATAACCAATTTAGATAATATTAAACATAAGGAATTGCAAAGCCACAAAGGCAGTATAGGGTAGCTCTTATCAGAGCCACAAAGGCAGTGCTTAATAGCACTTAGCAAAGCCATATAGGTAGTGCTCAATAACACTAACGACTACATACACATAAGTATGATAACTAGTCCATCAATGTACTAGCCTGCGTCCCACGTAGTAAACACACAAACTTCATAATGCATCATTAGCGAACCATCTCGAAAAATTCCCCAAAAGGATTTTAGGAGTCACCTTAACAGGAAAATAAAAAAACCTGAAAATGACTCTAAAAGTGTCCAAAGAACTACTAATATATTAAAAACAAATAAATGAGTTTGGAGACTAAGTTATACGACGGTAAGGCGTTAGGCACCCGCTATACCCTTTCAATCTCTACTTTATTTCTATTGATTTTGGCCTCTTAAACACATAAAACATGCAATAACATAAACCCTAACTTTAGTTCTAAATTATTGGTTTGAACTCGACATCAGGAGTTGAATGGCCTACGTATCCGACCGGACTAACCAGAACCAAAACCACCGTAGTTTGATTGGACCCTACAGGAGGAGGCCTACCCTTCCGTCTTAGACTCGAACCATAAAATGAAATAAAAAGACCCATTTTGAGTTTTTGTGTAACAGAAATGTGATTGCGAGAATGAGAAACACTCTAGATTACTACAATTTAAACTAGTCCAGAAAGCGGTAAATATACCTCGAGAATACGCTTTCGTAGAAGACTTAGGAACTCCTTACGATGAATCTACGATTCAAGTGACTCAAGACTACTTAGAAATGAATATGAAGGGCTAAATTCTCCTTTAAAATGATCTACTACTTCTAAGGAAGAAATGGTATAAAAGCTCTAGGGAGAAAAAGCTTGTCAAAATCTAACCCAAAGACCCTATTTATAGAGGTTTGGCCGCCAAAAATGATAAGGATAACTATCTCAATCTGTGATTTGGTGATAGAGTAGAAAATTTGATGAAAATTGCGAACTTGAAAAAAGTCAACGAATCGGTCGGTTCTCCCTTAAAATGAACCACCGATTTTCGTTAAACTGGCCAGTTCACCCCTTAAAATTTTAAAAAAAAGTTCACCAAATTTTGGGACATTATATGTCCGTAATTTGGTAATTATCGATAAAAATATAGTTGGGATAAACCCAATTTGGAATTTATTTTTATATTTCATATAAATCAAGGATTAGTCACATGTTTCAAGTATAAATTACAAGATAATCCCAAATTATCTAAACAATCACTATCCCTTAACTGGACTTGGGCTAAACCTAACTAACTAGACTGGTTTAACCAACTGGAATGGACTCTAAATGGACTAGATTGGAACACTTTTGGGCTTAATTAGATAGATTAGCCTCTTTATATTATTATGCCTAAACCCCATAATAACATTAAACATAATTATCAACAAGCCCAATAAAACAAATAAAAAAGATAAAATAAAATTACAAAAACGGGGTGTGTACAAAACCCCTTAGTAAGGGTGCTTGCATGCTGGCGAACAACACCGTAAACAACACATTTTTGTAGTAGAAATATGGAAAAGACCACAAGATCTAAGATAAGCTTAAAGAATCACACAGATATGAGCTCAGACCTCTACAAGGTTTCTACGTATCCTTAGAAAAGGAATCAGACTAAAGTAGTTCGGAAAGCATGGGGATATTGTTCTAAGCCGGAGCTAAAAATAACAGTGATCGATCACCAGACAAAGGGCGCATCCCTAGAAGCCAGAGCAAACTGTAATAACAATTGGTCATCTAAGGAAATTAAAAAGGACTAACCTTTGTCTGGAGCCGAAGCCAACGGTAACAACGATTGGTCGTCAGATAAAGGGCGCTTTCCTAAAATTCAGAGCCAATGTTAACAACAATTGGTTGCCTAGAAACACTAAAATGAACTCGTACATAAGAGTCGGAGCCAATAGTAACAACAATTGGTCGCTTAGAAGCTGGAGCCCATGCTAACAATAACTGCTCGTCTAAAGATACTGAAAAGTCATGTCTAAGAGTCAGAACCAACGATAACAACAGTTGGTCGCTAAAACATGAAGAGGAAAGAACATCTGGAAGCCGGAGCCAACATTAACGGGCAATTAGTCTTTCAGATGCATCAAAGACTTATGACTAAGAGTCGGAGCCAATAGTAATGACGCTTAGTCACTTAGCCATAAGGACATACCCATAGAAGACGGAGCCAATGGTAAAAACTATTTTCATCTTAGAATATATAAAACTCGCTGCCTAAGAGCCAGAGCTAATAGTAACAACAACGGGTAGTTTAGGCGAAATGAGGAGAATAGAGTATCTAGAAGTCGGAGCCAATAGTAACAACGATTGGTTGTTTAGACACATTGGAGGCTCATGACTAAGAGCTGGAACCAATAGTGACGATGATTTATCGCTTAGACATAAAGACATACCCCTAGTAGCCAGAGCCTGGTAATAATAATTGGTTATCTTGGGATACAAAAAAAATGGGGCTAGGACCCAAACTGGAGCTGGAACTTGATAATGAACTGCCTAAGGGCCAGAGCCAATACTAAAAACAATTGCTCGCTTAGGTAAATGAGGAGAATAGTGCATATAGAAGCCAGAACCAATAATAATGATGATTAGTCATCTAGACACACTGAAGGCTTATGACTAAGAGCCGGAGCCAATAGTAATGACGATTGACCGCTTAGCCATAAAGACACGCTCCTAGAAGTCTTAGCTAATTGTAACAACAATTGGTCGTCTAGGGATACTAAAAACTAGAACTAAAACTGATAACGCTGATTGATCGCTGAATGATTGGGAATTTGTCTGTTGTCTGAACCACTTGATCGATTAAAGTGGCTGACGGTCAAAATGGTCAACAATGTGCTCAAGCAGTAGATAATTCGATAAAATTGGGCAGGAGCCAATGACGCCCTCAAGCAGTAGGTTGCTTAGAGACAAGGATGAGGATTTTCAGAAATATTAGTCAAGACAGCCGGTTGTTGAGTGTAGAATGAATCAATTTAACTCAAATTGATATGAAAAATTTGCTTTTGCCAACAAAGCATGGGATTTCAACGGCCTTACATCGTACAAAATCGCTACACTAGCAAAAAATTCGAATAATTGGATCTAAGAACAATCCTAGGATAGGAGAGTAAACATGCCAAAAGCAGAGCATGCAAGCATACATAAACTTAAGTAAAAAATATCTAGGCGAATAAGCTGGACATCATGCAAAACATACGAGCAGGCAAAACACGCAAAGATATGAAAAGAGAAATTTAGAAAGCATGGATGGTATACATGCACATAAACGCACGCAAAAATATATATAACTAGACTGGGCTAGAACTGAGACTGAGAGGAGAAGGGATTGTATGCGATGTCTGCGTACCAACCTAAATTGAAGATTTATATGCTTGGTTATATACCTAGATTAAGACTTGGAGCGCAACTAAACGAGGACTGGCATAGGAAGGTACGCGATATTTAGGTTCGAACTCGGATTGAGGTAATCTACCCTTCAACCTAGACTTAGACTAAAAATGGGTGCACCCTACAAAGGTTGCTTTCATTCCCTCATCTAGAAGGGATTAAGCCAAGTGTAGTTCAAAATGCATCTAAAAGAAGAATGTATATGACTCCCATACACTGACCTGGACCGATGGTCAAATACCCTAGGACATGGATCTGGACTGAGACTGGGATTGGAATTGAACGGGGACCGGACAGAGGAACATACATGATATCCGCATACCAGCCACCCCTTAACATGGATCTGGAAGAGGAGATTGGACTGGGACCAAACAGAGAAAGGTATGTGATCTGTGTGCCGACATAGATTGAAAGTTTCTACCCCCAAATATGGATTTAGACGGAGACTGGAACCAAGATTAGATGAAGACATGACAATGGATTGTACGCAGTATTTGCGTGCCAACCTAGATTTTCAATGTCTACCATTGGACATGGATTTGAATTTTAAGCTTGGAATTAAAAAGAAGGCCGCAACCTTAGCATACTAATCCTGCACTGAGGGTTAATACTCTTGACCATTAGCTTGGATTGGAAAATGGCTAGACCCTATGAAGGTTGCCTGCACACCCTTATTTAGAAGGGATCAAGCCAAATGTAGTTCAAATTAGATCTGGAAAGGAGACTGTATGTGACTTTCACGTGCTGACCTGAACTGAGGGTTAATACTTTAAGACTAGGATGAAAGATGAGGAATGTACATGACTTTAACATATTGGCTTGAATAATGGGTTTACACCCTCAGACATAGACTTGGACCACAAAGTGGAGAATGCTACTTACACGCATGGATTTGAATCGAGGGTTAAATACCCTCAGACATAGATTCAGACTGATAGATGACCAAATTGAGGATTAAATACCATCAAACATAAACCAAGATTGGCAGATGGCTGCACCCAACTAAGATTGCCTACACACCCTCATCTAGAAGAGATCAAGCCAAATATAGTTCGAACTGGATCTGGAGAGAAGATGATACGTGAAGGGCTGGAGAGAAACTCTAATCTAGAGTCAAGAAGGATATAAGCATGACTTAAAATCAAAACAGAAATAAGACTTTTTTTGTTTATTTTCTTTTTAAAATTTTATTTTTTATTAGTTTTTTTAAAAAAAACTTTATTGAAGACTAAGGTCAAGAAGCAGACACTAAAGACACAGACTTAGATGAGACAAAGACACTAACCTTGACTGCCGGGATAAGGGATTCACATGGAGGCCCAAGATAAAAAGCACGTAGAAGGAAATGGCCGTGTAATGGACTGACCAAACAAGACATACGTTATCCTGACTGTTAGTAGAAGGGAATTGCAAGGAGCCCCTAGAAGAAATGTATATAGATTGAGCTAACAAATGCAATGTACTGGGCGAACAAAAATAGACACTTTCTTGACTGTCAAGAGAGGGGAATTGCAAAGAACCTCTAGACAAAATGCACACAGATGAAATGACCATGCAATGGACTGAAGAAAGACAGACACTATCATGACTGTCCTCAAAGGGAAATCACAAGTGGCCCTAGACAAAATGCATATAATTAATGCTGAGCATGCTATGATTCGGGTGAACATAGGACAAACACTATCACAACTATCGTGAAACAAAATTGCGTGGAGTCCATAGACAAAAGTGTAGGCAGATGATGCTAACCATGAACCACAAGACAACTATCGTGAAAGGGGAATCATAGGGAGCCCCTAGATAAAAGTGCATACAGACGATACTGACCATGCAATGAACTAGAGGAACTAAGGTAGACATTATCACAACCGTCGTAAGAAGGGAATCCCAGTGAGCCCCCAGACAAAAATATAGTTATACGATTCTAACCATGAACCAAAAGATAACCGCTACCACGGATCATAAAAGCTGAATCACAGGAAGCCCCTACACAAAAATGTGTGCAGGTGATGCTGACCATGCAAGAACAACAAAAACTGACGTTAATATGTTTATCAGGAAAGGGGAATCACGAAGAGTCACTAAGCAACATGCATGCAGACAAAATAGACTATGCAATGGACTGAATGGAGACATACACTATCAGAACTATCGTGAAAGGGGGAAACACAGAGATCCCCAGACAAAAATACATGCAGACAAAACTGGCCATGCAATGGATTGGATGAGGACGAAATATCACGCCTGTCATGAAAATGGAATCACATGGAGCCCCTAGACAAAAGTGCATGCAGACAAAATTGATCATGCAATGAGCTAGATGATCACTAAAAACATCATGACATTTAGGGAAAAAATCTTTCACATGGAGCTCCTTGATTAAGATAAAAGGCATGCAAAATAGACATTATCCAAACTGTCATGAAAAGGGAACTAGGGAACCCCTTAAACTGCGTGCATGCAAATGGCATTGACCATGCAATAAACTGAACAAAGAAAGATAGACATTATCACAACTGTCATAAGAGGAGACTCATATGCGGCTCTTAGGTAACATAAGAAGGAAACATAGACAAACACTATCCTGACTGTCATGTGAGTAGACTTTTAGGGTGCCCTTAGGCGAAATGCATACGAACAAGACTGACCAAGCACTAGACTAGAGGAAGAGAGACTCTATCATGATCGTTAATGGAGGGGACTTACAGCGAGTAGCTAGACAAAAATGCATGCAAAGATCGACCCAATCCTAACTCTCATGAACAGAGACTCACAGGAGGCCTCTGGACCAAAAATGCTGACGGTATGACGTATAAGACGGCCTAAGACAAACATTGTCCTGACGGTCAGGATAGAGGATCCACATGAAACCCCTGAAATAAAATGCATCTAGAGTTAACCCTAGTAATAAAAAACGCAGAATCACATGGGAAAGCCCCTTAAAGACATCGATAAAGAAGAACCTATGATGAAGTTAATAATTGTTTATATTGACCGATATGGTAAATCGACCATTCACTTCAAGATTTATCCTCTTTTTCTTAAATCATTTTATCATTAGATTCTTAGGCAATGGTACCCATTCTGTTGACATGTCTATCTTTACCCAAAGAGAGGAAAATCACTGGAGTTCTTTTTTCAATTGAAAAAGGATTTCATATCCTTATAATTAGATGCCATTTAACTTCACAGAAAAACTTGGTTTGTAACTTCCACACACGAGTTCGATTTTGTAAGACTACCAAGAAAAGGTTGAGCCCAAAATATGGATAATGCAAATGTAGGTGCATAAGCTATATACTTGGGAATTGTATAAGCTGGGAAAAGGCTGATGCATATGCTGTGCAATTGTATAAGCTTGGAGGCTAAAAGATCTTGTACAATGATAAGCCAAAAGATCAATGTATAATGACTGGGCTGAGCAAAAGTATATGACCATCAAATGTGTAATAGAAAGGCATGAAATAAGATTATAAGACTTCTTATATTATCATTGAACTGTTGGAAATATATCAAACTGCCTTTTAGAATATGGTAGGTCAGATATGTCATGAAGATCAATGGGTCATCAACAGGTCACGAGAAGGTAAACACATCAGGTTCAGAAGATCAAGAATCAAAAGGTCATCAAGCAAGCCATAGAGAGGTGAACATATCATGTCATCATATGGTAAGCTCAAAGGTGCATGGACCACTATCTTCTTTTTCCATTTTTTCTTATTATTTTTTGACCTCATCAAAATGTAAAAGCACATTTGTCTCTCTCAATCAAACTAAACTCAATGAGGACTTTATATATAAGACATAATGTAGGCCAGGGTATGGGCTAGAAATTGAATGGTAATAGGGCTTATGAACCCAAACATGAAACCAAAGCCCTAGTGTGCGTCCATTGTCACCAAGCCTAGAAGGTGACTAAGCTGCCCATATCCTGGGGAATCAGGTCGGACGTAATTCAAATTAGATCTCCTGCATGTCTATCCCTCGAACTCAATCAATGCAATTCTGTTAGCAATCATTCTCCAACCTTTCTTTGTCTTTATTTACTTCTTCTTTTAAGATTGAACAAATTACCATCATGATTTCATTCCTCTTGTATCTTCAAGACTTTGGTTCTTATAAGGGTAACCCTTTTCTATGCTGAGTTGAGTATGTAGCAATACATGGGACATAGGCGTACACAAGGGGACTACCTACCCCAAGGTTATAAATATAGGCTTCCAAGAAGAAAGGCTAAACTGTTTAGGCACAAAGGGCTAGCGAGTAGAGAAAATTCTAGTACAGGGTAATCAGGATGATATGTGGTGGCCAATCGATAACCTCCAATCATCGAGAACCCTCATTTTGAGTAAGACTCATGCAAACCTATATTCGTTGAAGGTCTCTCTCTTTCTTCATGCCCTAATTTCTGCCTAGACCGTCATTTTTAGGATTTTCAGTCTAGCGGGCTTTTTCTTCTTATTTTTTTCTTCTTCTTTTAAGATGAATGGTCCAAGCTATGAGAGGGAGTAGGTGAGCTTTAAATAGGAAAAATTCCTGACATGACACATAATTATCTTTTAGATTTTGACTAGTTTCTGGTGAATTAAGGGTTGGCCAAGTAAGGAAATCATGACCTTCTGTTGATAATATTTAGACATTCACTCGAATGTTTAAGTTTCAAACCAAATTCTTCCATTAGGTTTTCTGAAATTCAATTTCAGAGAAACTAAAATTCTGATATTTAAGCTTGACAATACAGGGATCACTACCCCCAAACTGCAAAGAAGAAGTGTATACGATATATTCAAAATCATCTTTTGCACAATATCCGAAAGTGACTGATCAATTGTGAATTCAATAGGTATAGAACGTTCACTGCTCTCTTGCTTTGAAAATTGTTATGCTCTCGACTTGCTAAGGATAGACTCTTTGACTTACTAGAGACATAAGCTCTATTTAACTCACTAAAAGCGACTTTTAAGAAATGGAATATTCTTGCTTTGGATATTTTTTTATTCATCATTAGCTACATTAGACTAAACCAGCCATCAAACAATACATTAATAATCAAAAGAATAAGTCCAAAAAAAGGTAATCTAGAAAATGTTAGGAAAACCATCCAAG